>JAPYYR010001447.1:0-22352 GCA_030523065.1 Aphidius colemani
TTAGTTAGTTAGTTAGTTAGTTAGTTAGTTAGTTAGTTAGATAAATAAATAAACAAATAATCGGTGAATAATAATAAATTAATTTAAAAAAATTTAAATTAGTTTTTTTTATTAAAAAACTGTGAGTGTCTTTTTCATCTTTAAATAATTAATTATTATTATCATCATCATTTATATCATCAACGTTATTATTATTATAGAACTAAAATATAGTTGAAAAAATAAATTGAGAAGCTCGTCTCTGATCGCGCAATGGCGGACAGACGACTGGGCAACAACAATGCTGAGCTGGAGCAAACTGAAGAAGCTATAGAAGATACAAAAACAATAACAAATAAATTAAATGTTAATAGAGCTGGTGATTTTTCACGTTGTTTAACACGCGATTGGATACGTACTCGTGATCCATTGACAGTTATAACTGATCGTGATATACAAAATGTCGGTATTGTAACAAATACTGATTTAAATATTCGTATCGGTGCTCAAAGATCACAGTGTACATGGGTATGGGTATTTGAAATACGTACACTTAATCGACAATTAAAAAATTTAACTCTATCACTTGAATCACATCGTGAAAATTTTATTATACATTCTGTAAGCCGTGATGGTTTACAAGTTGGTTTTTGTGATGGACAAGAATGGCATGATCCAGTTAATCTACCAGATCATCATCAACAACAACAAAATATATTAACAACATCAACAACAACACCAGCATCTATTAATAATGACAGAGTATTGGTGTATTTTGTTGAGATTAGATTTGCTGCAAATGGCCATGGTACATATCATCAACATGTATTATTTGGATTTGATAATAATTATCCAGTTGTTAGACGAAAAATATGTGCGGATATTGTACCACCAAATGATTTATCACGTTTAAATGAAGCAACAAAATATGTATTGAGTCAAACAGCTCATGTATGGTCATCACGTAATCAAGATTTTCATCAATTTGAATCACCATTTGTACCCTCAATTGATCAATGGGAAAAAAATCTTGCAAAAGCATATCCATATCCTGGTGAAGATTTATTTATATTATCACATGCAACATTGACTGAAGATTATTTAACACGTACTAATTATCGAGGAAGAATGCATGAATTAATATCTGTTGAAGAACTTGCAAGACATGAACAAGTTGCTAGATATAATACAATTGTACAAATACAATTATCATCATGTTATATATTATCATCTGATACTGATGGATCAACAACAGCCAAGTATGCACCACTTGGTGAATTATTTGCCCAGGTAAATTTATTTATTAATTTTATACATTATTATTATTATCATTATTATTTTTAGGCTTAAATAGATATAATAATAATAATAAAACAAAAAAAACAAAACAAATGGTTTGGAATATAGTTGCCTTTAGGTCGTGGAGTATCAGAAGATATGAAAAGTGGCCGTTTATTATTGCGTGGTTGCAATACAATACTCATTAAATTATTCAATCCTCAAGATACTGATATGAGTAATCAACAAGGTTCATGTAATGTATTTGAAGCACACGTTGAAGATAAATGTAATTACATGATTTATGCAAGATTATCAAAGTTTTGTGTTGAAAAATTACATTTAAAAGCTGAAACAAGTGTTAAAATGTATGTACAATTCGTACTAAATAGATTGCCATTTTGTGAATGGCATAGAGCTATTGATACACTGCCTGATACAAGATTAATATTTCCTGATTCACGTTTTGATATACCAATGTGTTTACCATCAGTACTTGAAACAAATAATAAATGGTGTGATTTATTGGATAAAAGATTAAATGATCGTCAACGTGATGCTGTTATATTAATGGTTGCACCAAGTAATATTTATTTACCACCAATTTTACTACTTGGACCATATGGTACTGGTAAAACATTTACAATTGCACAAGCATTATTAATATTATTATTGCAAAATCCATTAAATAAAATATTACTATGTACACAAAGTAATAGTGCTGCTGATCTTTATGTCAAAGAATTTTTTGATGAATGGTATACAACAACTAATGATGAGAGATTAAAACCTATGAGAATTTATTATAAACGTCGATTAAGAAATACGGTAAGAAACAAAAAATATTTTAATAAATTTATTGTTTTAAATTTATAAAATATATTTTTTTATTATTTAGGTTCATCCAACTGTACGTAAATATTGTCTAACTGATCCAAATGGCTATTTTCGTGATCCAACAAAAGAAGATATTGATAATTGTGGTCTCATTGTAACGACACTTGCAACATCAGGATGTTTAACTGCTCTTGATGTTCAACCAACTCATATATTCATTGACGAAGCAGCACAAGCATTAGAATGTGAAGCATTAACACCACTTGCACTTGTTAATCAAAGAACACGTCTTATATTATCTGGTGATCAAATGCAACTTGCACCAGAAGTTTATAGTGATTTATCAAAAGAACGTGGTCTTGGAACAAGTTTACTTGAACGATTACATCATGTCTATACACAAGATCATCCTTGTCGTATTAGTTTGTGTCAAAATTATCGTTCACATGCTGAAATTGTACGTTTAACATCAAATTTATTTTATGGCAATGAAATTGAACCTAGTGGACCATTATTGCCTGATCATCCAAGTATAAAACCACTTGTATTTTATGCTGTTGAAGGAACTGAAGTACAGGTAAATAATAATTGTAAAAAAAAAAAAGAAATAATTTAGTTGATTAATTAATTAACAAATTTTTTCTTTAATTTATTTTCAATAGGGACAATTTTCAACGGGTTATTATAATGATGCAGAAGCTGTTGAACTTGCAAAACGTATAGCAAATTTAAAACAATGTTGGCCAGTTGATGAGTGGGGACCATTTGGTGAAGATTCAATTGGTGTACTTGCCCATTATTCAGAACAAGTTGCACGTATACGTAATGAATTACGTAAAAAAAAATTATTTTCCGTATCAGTTGAACGTGTATTAAATGTACAGGGTAAACAATTTACAGCTGTATTTATAAGTACTGTTAGAACGAGAAATTGTTGTCGTTATTCAGCTGAAAATAGTGTTAGTGACTATGGTTTTTTAACAAATCCAAGATTATTAAATACAGCAATAACAAGAGCAAAAGCATTAGTTGCTGTTGTTGGTGATCCAGTTGCATTATTAACAACTGGATCATGTCGTTCATTATGGGGTAAATATTTTCAAAGAGCAACTGTACGTGGTATGCCACAACGTTGTTTGAATGAACATGTTACACTGAGTATGGCACCACCAGTACCACTTGGTATACCTCTTAATCCACTTGCACGTGAATTTATACCACGTCAAACTCGAACAGACTGAGTTGAGCTATTATGAGTACTAATAAATTAACAAATATATTATATAAAAGAAAAAAACATAAATTTACTTTTCAACAATTTTTATTTTGTTGAAATATACAAATATATTATCAATTTATAATAATTATTTTAATTTACTTTGACATATTTTTTTTTTTTTTTTATTTCCCCGAACCTTTTTTAGAGCAAAGTGGGTGTAATTTTTATAAACGTAATAACGAGAAGAAAATAATGAAAAATAAATAAAAAAAATGAATAAATAAAAATAAAAAAAATAAACAACCCAACTATAAATAAGATGTGTAATTTGAAAAATTGAAAAATTAAAAAAAAAATCGAAAAAAAACTGAAAAAAATTGAAAAAAAATAATAAATCAATAAATAAAATAATGTAAATGTCACGATAATAAAATATCTATATGTGTAAAACATAAATAATGTGTTATTTGTTTAAAAAAATGAAAAAAAAAAAAACAAAAATTTCATAATAAATGTCTCGTTTTGTAATTGAGATCGACAAAATCCATCGTCAAATGGAACACAGACCATTGAAGATAAAAAAAAAAAAAAAAGAGACAATGCTTTCGGGGAAAGAGAAAAGCGTTCAATACGCTTTTTTTTTTTCTTTTTTTCCTATCATTGTTTACCGCGGGCTTCCAATAACGTTCGTGTTTTCACGATAGTAGAAATAGTCGAAAAAAAAAAAAAAAGAAAAGCTAAAGGGTATTTAAAATAAAAGAAAAAAAATAAAAAAAAGGCTGCACCTAGCTAAAATTACATTGAATAATTCTGTGCTTGAAGGTAATTGGACGCAATTATTTTCATCGAATGTGAATTGTCCCTGCAGTAGATCGGGATTATCACAAGTGATGTGAATATAATGCGTTTAATTTTATCAATGGTATGAGAAATAGTGGGTGGCAGAGGTTTTGGAGGGATACTGGATGATATATATTTGTATGTCGGGTCAACGTTAACGATAGATAAGCTTTGCATATCAGCCAACACGACGCAACTGTTTGTTGTCAATTGTACACCATCATCGCATGTCTTGTTGCTGCATCCATAAAGATATGGCATATCCTCTCACGATAACAAAACAATTATTATTATTTTATATATAAAATTTTTTTTATATAAAATAACAGTGAATTATACAAATATAACTATTTGCTTCATCAATAATTTTAGTTGGTAACCACGTATCCTAATTAGTCACACGCTAATTCACATTCTTTGTCAGATACACGTATCCAGTAATTGACGCTCCAATGGATGTGACAAGCAATTATCTTTTATTATTTTACATATTTCCAACCATTCTCTTTGTTTTTTTTTCATTTTCTCAAAAATCCATATATAAAGTTGGTTAAAAAAATGTCAAGTTTAATATTTTTCTAGTATCGAAATTGGCATGCATTTTATTTCGATGCTAATGCATTTAGCTGCGATATTAAAATTTTATACTTGAAAAATGTTACAGTAGTTAGAAGGAATATTAACATTTTAAAAATAACTCATTTGGAATTTTAAATGTTTAATTAACATTTTCTTATTTTTATCATGAAACGTTTAAAGATTTTAGACAAAAATTTTTTCAGCAAATTTTAATCAAACATTGAAAGATGTTAAAAATTTTCCTGCAAAAAGTTTTTTTCTTGTTGTATTACATAAATTTTTAATAAATATTCTGTGAAAATATTTTCTTTTTATGTATATTTATGTAAATATTTCGTTGTAAAAACACGAATTCTTGAGTTTATTATTGTTAAATTTTTTTAAAAATATATGTATTTGATACTGCAGTTAAGAAAAGGGAAGGAAGTATCTAAAAATGATATAAAAAATTCTTTTTTTTTTAGCTGGAGTATGAAGATGGGGTGCGACACTAGTAAAGGAAAGGGTTGATTTTTTTTTATATTTTATTTTTGTGAGGTCTTGTGTGCGCATGGAATGGAAGTTTTTGAGAAATGAGCTCTCGAGACCGCATACGTTTAGAATGCAAATGCGTATGCCACATCTTTTACGCCTCCTAAACACATATATACATGAAGTGTATACCAAAAAAAATAACGCATAATATAATATTATGTGCAGAATAATACATTTTTAATATTTTTTATTATTATTATTGTTTTTTTTTAAAATAATAAAAAAAAGTAAATGGGCCATTCAAAACGTAAAAATATTCGCAAAAGTGCTATTTAAGTTTGGACATTTGGTCTTGAAGTTATAAAATTATTCTTTTTTTTTTTTAAAAAAAGTATATTCTATTGAGTTGATAAATCATGAACTTTAATAATATAATTTTTTTTTATTCTAAATGTTTTTTATTCTTGTGTTGTTGAAGAATATTACCATAAAGTTTAAAAAGTAATTTGATATATTAACAAGTGCATATAGAGGGATGATTTTATATGAAAATAAATTATTAAAAAAAATAATTCTACACAAAAATGTATAAGAAAATTGCCATACAATTTATATGGGGGAAAGTTAATTTCATTTTTAATTATTTTTTAAAAAAAAAAACGACAATTTAGTGATAAATAAAATGTAATATTCTAGAAATATTTATGAAAAATTTTATTGGTGATAATAAAAATTATATTTCAATTGATATTTTAGAAAATTCATTATACTTTATCATAAAGATATGATATTTATATAAAAGCCATTCGAATGAATAATTTATTTAAATAAAAATATAAAATTTGTTTCATTTAAATAAAATTTTATTGAATTAAATTAATTTTTTTCTATAAAAAAATTTATTTTTAAATGCATTAGATGACTTGGCAATACTCTATTAATTCACTATTTAAATGTAATTTTATTTTAATCTTTTTAAATTTAATTTTCAAAGTAATTAAAATAATTTAAAGTTGTATATATTGTAGATAAGATAATAGAAGATCAAATGATAGGCCATTAGAGTTTTAATGGGTCGCGCATTTTGCAACAATCAAAATGAATAGAAAGCCATGAAAGTTTAACTTTATATGTATAATAATGTCTTTGTGGGTTATACATAAGTAAATTTCGATATGTTGTCGATGTGACACCTTCAGGCGATGAATACATATATGATGATGATCACGAGTTGCCGATTGCCTATTCGACATGTTTGAATGGACGTCTATATTATTCGTTTTGCCTACACATATATTCTACTTATTCCGGTATTGGAAACTGGAAAATTTCAACGATTCTCTTTCCAATAACGTTTGTAGTGGTGGTAGTGTAGCAAAAGAGAATATATCGCCTAACGATCAACTCAATGTGCCACCCTATAGTCTCCCTATGTAACGAAGAAACTTTTCCCTTTCATACTGTTCAACCATTGAAATCACGCAACACGCTTTTCACGAAAATGCCCGTAAAGTGAAGTGGATTCAATTTTGATTCTTTATCAGCATGTCTGCCACAGTGAAGCAGCCTTTCTCTGTATATTTCTCTGTTATTATCTTGAAAATTATTTTTCAAAATCGATCTACTGTTTCTTGTATTCAATACACCTTGTTATTGTTTTACATGACAAAAAAAACTATCAAATTAAAAACTATTAAAAAAAAAAAAAATGTGTGATGTTCCTTGACGGTCACCCATCCAAGTAATAATCACTGCCTACGGTGCTCGACTGTGGTAGTCAGAAGAGAACTCTAATGAGTTCAGTTATCCAATCGGTAGTGCTATGATAAAGTATGACAATTATATGGAGCTTTTTACACTTTTTTCCGTGTTGATAATACTGAAAAAATAAGAGCGCAGAGTTCTTATGAGGTTTACCATATTGTGACACAACACAGATCGAATATTTGTACGTTATTTATGCAATCAATCGGATAAAGATTGCAAACAAGCTGGTTATAATCGTTTTAGAGTGGCGAATCCCTTAGATAACGACCATATCACGATGAAAATACCAGTTCTCGTCCGATCACTGAAGTCAAGCATCGTTGAGCGTGGTTAGTACTTGGATGGGTGACCGCTTGGTTCAATTATTTTGATTTATCAATTGATCACGACCTAATCGAGACGAAACCAGGAGTTTTTAGCTTTGGGTGAAGCTGTTACGTATCCTATTATTTTGGTTTCTGACCAGCCTTACTCAAGAAGTTCAAAGATGTCATATTTTTCGCCAGATTCTTTACTTTAATTCTTAATTTTTCGCTTACTTTTCTTAAGTCATTTATATTTTTATTGATCACCCGAACAACTTTATTTTTATCAAAGAGCTTTTATTGCAATCTTTAATTATACAAATATGATACGTAATGAATTCATAAATAAAAAAAAAGAAAAAAAATTTCCTTCAAAAATAAATCATAAAATATTTAACATACCTTCGAAGGGTAGCAAGTCTTTGCTCTTGAACTGTAATGTAACCATGAAGTGTATCAATGAGAACAGATTCAGTCTCAAGTAGCTCTTCCATATCAGCCAATGCAGTGTAAAGTTCACCTCTTACAAATTGTTGTTGATTTACACACATTGCCACAGTAAATAACACTGCAATTTTATGTAGAAACATCATCTTCAATTTTTTATTAATCTGAAAAAAATAAAAAAAAATCAAATACATTAATAAAATTTAAAAAACTTTAACACATATAATTTTATAATATTTTTATTAGATATAAGTTATAAAAAATTTAGTAGATCTCATATTATTATATATAGATAGTATAATAATTTAGAGTTGAATATTTTATATTGATTTAAAATGACAGAAGTAATGGCCGTTCTCAAAAAGTCATAAAATTTTAAGATCATGTGCTTCAATCTGTATGAAATTTTTTTATTTTTTTTATACTCAAGTGAGATCAAGTTTAGAGCGAGGTAAAATTTTATTCGAATGAGGCACATTTACGATGCCAGGTTTACCTCATACAATATATAACTTGTCTTCAATTTGACACAGACACATATACACAAAAAATATATAAATTCACTTGCACAAGTTTGTATAATTCACGTGAATCTTACTAAAAAGTTTTATATATAATTTGATGCATTGTGTAGATGCACCATGGCTTTAAAGATGATGATGGGCCAACCATACTTTTAGAGTGAAAACCTACGTTTTCGTATTTACATTGAGGTAAAGTTCCATGCAGACATAATAGCGGTATATATGTACATGCGAAACCTGAGAGACTTTAAACTTTTAAAGCCCGTTAGTTTTTTTTTTTTATTTTTTCTTTCTTAGTTTCTTTTAGTGACAAAAAAAAGTACAGGAGGAGTTCATTGCAAATTATGGTGTAACCCGGTAATTGTGTTGGCCCACAAGTGTACACACAGTCGACAGTAGAAAATGTTAAATAAAAAAAATTATTTAAATATAAAATAGGATTTACTTTTGTTGCTTTTTGTCTCACTCTTTCTCTTTTTACTCACTCACTCAAGTAGTAAACGACTAAAAACTTTTTGAGGGATTAAAGCATGTTTCAACATCGCCTATCTATGTATGCAAAATAAATGTTTGACGACTCAACTAATTAAACTATTTTATTTTAATTATATTATATTGCTATTTATGTAATTTTTTATTTCAAGTATGTAGCTATTGTGTTTATTAAATTCATTAAATTAATATGATTAATATTGACATGGAGAAAAGGATAAAAATTAAATACAAACTAATAAATATGTAGGTAAATTTGTTAAAGACTATCTAACTTTTGTAAAAGAAAAAAAACATTTGACAATTCTTTACGAAAGCAGTGGAGCATCGCCAAAAAAATTTATCTTTGCTTTCTGAATAGTCCTTATTGAAGTATCTACAATGGCTGTATATATAAATTGAACATCCAGGAGCATAAATATATCTAGGACCCATCGAGCGTTTCAGTAGAGATCCATAAAATTTAAACTCAAAGTGTTGTATATATGTATACTGGGAAAAATAAATATAACAGAAAAAGCGAGAGAATAAAAAACTAGTATCAAATTAAACCAGAGTCCATGAATTTTTATAGTTTTATCATAATAAAATAGTGTTAAATAAAATTTTTATTTGTTATTTTATTTAACGTGCACTCAAATGAACACATTAATGATATATTTATTATTATTTTTCAAATGTAAAAATAATAATTAAATTTTTTTTGTAATCTGAGAATATCAGTGATGATAATAAATCATTAGATTATACTCGTTAAAATCACATATCTGACTGAACAATAATGAAGCAAAAAAAAAATATATATTTTCTGCATTTCACAGATTCAATTTCATATATATATATTTACAAACGAGCACTGTAAAAACTAATTGGCCTCTAGAGTTTATAGTATATATACTTCTTTAATGAATATACCATTAGAAAAAATAAAGAGAAAAAAAAAATAGCTTCTTACGACGTATTTTTAAGCTTTAAAAATCAATAATAAAACACGGTAAAAAAATTCACTGCTGGAATTGTAAAAATTTACCTCTGTTAAAACTGAAAACAAGAGCTTTAGAGTAAAAGCTCAATTGTAGGAGACGAGCTTTTTCTTTGTAATTCAAGAAACATGAAAATGCTCTGTATAAAACAATTTAAAATTGATAAATTGAATTAATTTATTGATAAATTTAATCCAAGTGCCGTAATTTTTAAACTCTAAATAATTTCGTGTTATGAAAAAATAAATCCGCCCGGATTTACCTGTTTTTTTTCCTCAACTATATACTATTTGTTTATTTAAAATAAAAAAGTAAAAATAAAATGGTGTCGTTTCATATCTGTCTTTTATAATGAAAATTAAAAAATAAAAAAAAAAACCTTTTAGCATCATGGAACATTGACTAATTAATTTAATTATAAAAAGATTAATTGATTTTTTTTTTTTCAAGTTTTTTTTTTCATTTTTGTATATCTGCAATGCAGCAAAAGGATCAAAGTTTGATAAAGGTAAAAGTCCGGAACCCGGTAAAAGTATAAAAAGAAAGAAAAGAAAAAAGGAAAAAAAAAAAAAAATTAATAAAATAAAAATGCCTCTGGTGAAAAGTCTTGAAAGGGGCGCTAATTAAGCGGCACCTTAAAGAATAGGTCCTTTTTCTTTTTGCCTTTTTCCTTTGGGATATCCAATGAGATTAAGTAAGAACCAGCTGAGGAGAACAAGACTCAGACACCACAGAGTGATATGACGTGAATATATATATATTTTAATAGAAGCAGCATCAGCAAAAGCAGCAAAAGAGAAAAGCTGAACGTACACGTTAAATTGTGAGGGTGGCATTAGGTTGTAGTTTGGGTAACTAAAAGAGCTTCAAAATGAGAAAGATAAAATGTACAATGAAGAATGGCTGTAGAAAGTGCACAAGAAAAAGTAAAAAAAATAGTGGTCCAACAAAATAGCTCCAGTCCACCTATTTATACACCGCATACATACCACATCTACTTGAGATATAAAGTTATGTACCTACTCAGTCTTTGGTGTACCAAGACTGAATCTCGGGTTAAATGTTTTTCTCAATAGCGTGTTCTTTTGACGAGTACCTTATTTTTTATCATTATATTCCTTCTTTTATACACTAAAAAATTTTAAACGTTTTTAATGATAAAATAGAAGGTCGTATTTATATTTTTACAAAAACAAAAAAAACAACATTTATATATTCAGGTCATTGAACTGTCGTTATCATCATCATACAGGAAAGATAATCAAAATAAATATTCATAAATAAATTAAAAGTAAACATATGATATGAAATTTCGATAGAAAAAATGGATTATATTGGCTGCTGTCATGTGAATAAGTACTATTACATATTGTCCATGCCCAAATGCGGAATAATAACTGTAACAGTCCCTTTTGTTAATCCAGTTTCCCCCAAGGTTGAAGCCAGCTTAGACTATCAACGATGAAACAATATATCAATGTATATATAGACATTGTATACAGTAAAATGTATATACAGATAGATATGGTGTGCAATGGCTTCGGCTTTGTCCTTGATGACTCGCAACTCGAATCCAGCCCCTAGAGACAATCCGCAACGTGCGGGTGTCCGGTTCCGTTTCAAATGCAATGAACTGTTATCCATTCAAATTTAGCAAAACAGCATAGGCCAATCTCCCAAGAGAACAACATTGCAAAATACATTCTCTATATTATTTAAAATGTTGACGAATTCCCATCGTGCAACTTACATAAAAAAATGTAATAGATATTGGTGCATTGTTAGACAACTTTGGGTTGTTCATAAATATAAATTTGATATTTTCTAAAGTTTAAGATTTCAAACTTTTAACATTAAAATATTACAATTTCTTATTGCCAATTGTATTGATAATAAAAAAAAATATGTAAACATAAATATAAAATAGTCCATTTAACAGAAAAAGAAAACAAATTTGATTCAATGAAAAACATATTTAATTTATTAAAGTTTTTAATTTTATTATGACGCTGTTGATCAAAAATATATTTTTCCGCAATATATAATTTCAGTTTGAGCATTGATGTACTATAAATTCACCAACAACATCGATTTGTTCAATTGTCGTTAGCTAAACCATTAAAAGTCCGAGTTCAGTCACGACACCTAATCATACAGTTGGATTCACTGTAAATTTTTATCAACGTCCGGGCAAGTAGATAAAAATCTTAACCAGAATTATAAAATACAACGAGAAAAATATAAAAAAAATCTCTTTTGAATTATCTTTTTGTTGAATATACTTGGATAGTGCAGTCTATGTATATAAAAAGTTTAGAATTTCATCTGCATTAACGAGTATCAGAAAGAAGGGATTATTTGTATATTTGAACAGTTCGGAGAGCATTATCATCAGTAGAGCCATACGTGACGGTAAATAATTTATTCATAATTGCGATATCGCATGCTATGGTAACATGTATAGCCTGCTCTGGCAAATTGCACACATGTTTTTTCAATATTTATTTTTATTGCATAGACGTAATATTCAGTGATCAATCTTGATGGCAATATTTACTCTATTTGATTTTTTATTTTTTAAACACATAAAAATTAAGATTACATAAAATAAATTTAAAGGTATCTTAATCTGTTGATCAGAAAAGGGCGTATGATATAAGTGTAAAGCCCCTCGAGTGCCTCTTCGCCAGTGACAGATAAAATGAAGTTATATTTGTAGGGCATTCTTAAGAAAAAAAAAGTGCTATTTCGAGTGGTTGCCGGAGACTTTACTATCGATTCAATCGCACACAAGTACACACTGAAGACGCAATATCGACGCTATTTTAACTCTGCGGCAGTCGTTTTCGAAGATAACATCTTTATCCTTCAAAAGGCTTTACGATGTATTTTACAGAAAAAAAAATATGAAAAATATAAACTTTGTGCTTTTATTTTTTTCGATTCGTATCATTTTTGGGTTATAAATTCACGATTGAGAAATAATAATTTTATAAAGTTGATACCGATGCTTTTGGTATTAGAAAAAGATTGGTAATTTATTAGTCAATGATGAGTAATAATTAGTAATGACAATAAAGATAAAGTCAAAAAAAAACTCAAATAGGTAATTTTTTAATGGAAAAAAATGCACATAAATTGAAGGATCGTTAAATTTTTTTTTGGCAAGAAGAAAAAATAATAAGACATTAAATAAAACTAGAGCACAATGAAATGAAAACGATGAAAAATAAAGAAACGGATGACGGCATCAATGAATAATGTATTTTATACGAAACTGAAAAACGCGATACATCGCGTGGTTTGCCTACTCTTATGCTATTTTATTTTTATTTCATTATACAAGTAGAAAGTAGACTTGTAATTTGTTTTTTTGAAAATCAAATAAAATATTGAATGAGAAAATTTCATAAAAAACAAACAATGTAGAGAGTAAAATAAAAAAAATGAAAAATTATTAAATGAAAAGTAAATATTATTGTATTCAAAATTACACTATCGAATAATAAATGAGACAAGAAAATTGACTTGCAAATATCATAGATATGACAGTTGATTTAAGCTATAAAATTCAGATGATAATCGATATTCACAATTGTCCACCAACTTCAAATTGAAATTCAATTAAATATTTGTTGAACCGTAAAATCTATAATATCATATCACAAAATCACATCATTATAAAACTTAATTATAGAACTTTAATAATTATATGAAAACCTAATTAACGAAAAAAAAAAAAATAAAATAATTTTATAATTAAAATTAACTTGATAATAATATTGAATAATAATTAAAAAAAAAAAAAAAGATTTATAATTGATGGTATTTATGAATATTAATCCTATTATCTACAAAGTTGAAATAAATTTGCAAACTACTCATTATTACATAAAATAATAAAAAGTGAAAAAGTTGATTTTAGTAATTAAGACGTGGTGAACTGGAAACACAGGAGCTTGAAAATAAAAAAAATAAAAATCTTGGCAGACTAAGATATACAAAAAAAGAAGATATATAAAAGTAAGGTGGGATATTTCGTAAACGAGAAAACTTTAACCGTATTAAATTACAGGATATAGTTTGTTATATAAACAAGTTAATCCTTTTGGGATTGATATTCTACTCGAAGGATATTTATTCTTTGATAACCCAACTGATAAAAAATAACCATATAATAATTAATTAAGGATCTGTCAAGATGATAAATTAACGACAAATTATTTATCAAAGTTGTGATTATTTTTTTTTTTTTTTATATAATAAAGATATAGTGAAAAGTTTTTCATAAAAATTTAATTAATTAATATCTCGAGGTGTGTTTAATTTTGCCATGCAAATAAATAGAATTTGTTTATATAATATAATAATATACTGCGTTTGTGAAACGATGTTGATAGTACTTGAGAAAATTTAAATGTGTTTGAAACGTCAAGAGATTCGAATTCTCTCTGTTTTTCTCTTTGATATATATGCTGAGCTACGAAAAAAAAATATATATTAGCTTGTCTCTTTTTCTCAAGCAAATAATAACACAAAACCTTTTTACTATTTATTTAATTAAAAATTTAATGAAGGTGTTAATTACATAGTCAGAAAAACAAATGTAAATGTTGAATTTTTTAACATCTTTGAATATTAAGATATTATTGAATGAATTGAAAATAAAAATCATAAAAAAAGTAATTAAACTTTTAAGAAAAATAATTGTTAAAAAAACACTTGTAAACTTTTTGACAATTTTGAATCGTCAAACTGAAATATAGTACGTTTAAGGATCTTGCTCTAATGTTGTTTGCTCTAAAATATACTTCTTGACTCTTCAGCAAAACTATCAATTTATATATCATTTTGGGTAAACGTGATCTGGCAGTGGGTTTAATATGAGAGAACGACGTTTGGCAAAAGATTGAACTTACAGTAAAAGTTGGCTACAGCACAGGTGGATAAGAAATACATGAAAAAGAAGATGAAAAAGAGGAAGAAGATGAAGAGTATGGTCTCGTTTCCACTTTAAATGAGGTTGACTCGAGGTATACTTAAGTCAACTAACCTAATTAACCTTGGAACTTTGCTTGTCTATGATATGCCCAACTTAAAACTTGCCAAAATATCATACAAAGTTATGGTGTCATGGATTATTGTCAGCTTATATAAAATTTATGTTATATCATTAAATTTAATTGAATATTATCAATTAACCTGTTTGACAATTAATTAAATTTTTTTTGTTTTTTTCAATTGTATTAATTACTAAATTAAGGATAATTCGAATCAAGAGTTCGAATAATGAATAAATTGGTTAAATTAAAAGCCACAATTTCATGATTCATTGAAGCGTTAATTAACAATCATAAATTTTTGATTCTGTTATCTTTCGATGGTCATTTATATGCATATTTTTTTTTGTTTTAAATATCAAGGGAATGAGTTTAATTATATTATATGTAATCATGATTGTACAGCAAGTAATAATTGGGTTAATTATTTTTTTACTATTTCTGAAACAATTTTTGTTGATTCAACAAATGTTTATAGAGGTATTGTTATTTTTCAGGCAGTCAAATTCATGTTTTATCATGATGAAAAAAAGCAGTATTTTTCGAGGATATATATAAGAAAAACTGGCAGATTTTATCTGACAAAACAAAAACAAAAAACATATTTATTTAAGAGAAAAATAATATTAATATAAGCATGCTTATGCAGCAGGTAATGTCGTCAACATGTCATCGTTGAAAAGTTGCATAAAAAAAAATACATGAAAGTCACATGAAGTATATCAACGAAGCATTCGTGGAGAAAATGGAAAATCAAAACGAACCGAATGTTCAACATGGTTCCTGACAGGTGATCTACGTATGTTTTTTTTTTTTTATTCTTTTTCATCCGACATGATCGACTTGTTCTCTTCTTTATTTCAAATGTTTGATGAGTTTAGATGAAAAAAATTTTCAATACCATTTTAAATTCTTGTAGTTTAAATTTGATATACTTTGATGGAAAAAAAGATGAGCTCTATAGATATATTAAAATGAAAAAGTTTTGTATAATCAAAACTGCATTTTATAAAAAAATTTCTGATAAAATGAAAAATAAAAGGAATTAAAAATTAATTACTACTTTGATAATTTTAGATTAATTTTCAAAATTAATTACTTAAAATTTGCAAAGAAAAAAAATTAGCTAAAACTGGTGAATGGTGACTCTGTATACTTGAATATCTATGTTTTTGTTAGGCTCATCTGTTGGTAGTATAAAATGATAAAATCTAAATTAAAAAAAATATTTAAAAAAAAAAATCCTCGGTGTATATTTTTTATATGGGATCTTTTAGTTAAATATCACCATCATTATCATCATATGAAAAATGAAAAAAAGTAGAGAATATAATATAATAAAAGAAAAAAGGAAAAAAAACGTGGATAAGAGTTGAGCTTTTTGAAAGCCCCGGAGGAGACGACTGGTGATGTGATGTCGGTCGGTTGGCAAGACAGCTGCCTAGATACAAATCGTCGAAATGCCATCATATAGCAATATATTGTGTGTGTGCTTTGGCCAAGATAGGAAGCATGCAAGCACGAGGGCTGAAAAAAATAATATAAAAAAAATATATACATAAAAGAGAAGAGGATAATGTGTCAGGCGTGACTCTCATGCGAGTTTATCTTCTCCACGATTGACTACCAGTTGTTTTTGTTTTTCAAAAGTCATTGTTTAACTTTTCTGTATCGATATAGACACACTATATATTATATATATATATTTTATTTATTTATTTTTGGTGTGTTGAACTGATCTATATAAAAGAAACTCTTCAAGTTTTTCAATCTCGTCCCATTCATGTCATTCAAAGTCAACTTCATACTTATATATAAGAAAGATTCATCTTTTTTGCTTTCTTTCATTGAAAAGAATTCTTGAGAATTATATATTTATCTTATTTTATGAAAAATATCATGTGAATAAAATGGAAGAAGAAAAAAAAAGCACAGGAAATGAGAAACTGGCGCCAGTAAATTTAATTGGCCTCGCTTTATTTGTTGGTTGTGTTGTGATACTCAAAAAGATGAATAGGATATTATTCAGGATAATAGCTGTACCAGAAACCAGTGACATAAAATTTTTGTTGGATAGAAAATTAAAAAAAAAAAAAAAAAAAGAGAGCTTGCACATAGAATCTGGACACAGGAAAAGCCTCGTCGAGTTTCCGATCATCCTCTACTTTTCTCATATATAGATGTCCTCAATTTTACTCTGGTCCATCTCTTCCTTTTACTCTACCCCATTTTTTTCCGAGCATTGCAACTTTTTAATCCCAAACGGAAGTTACCGAGTGCTTTCGCTTCCTTTTTTTATCTCTTTCGTCTAGTTGAACGCGTTCAAGAGAAAAGAAAAAAAAAAAAAAAACAAAAGAAAGTAGAGCAGCTAAGAGGACAGCAAAAAAAGCTTCCAACATTGCAGAAAAGTTTGGATGATAAAATAGACATACGCGGATTTTAGTTTCGCTGAAGGAATTTTAATTAAACATTGCTAAACGGAAATTTCATTTATTTTTTTTAAATATTATTTTTTTTTCATTAAAACATTCACATCTTTTTGTTCATATATATGTGAATCAACTGTCCAGTTCATCATCTATACAAATTTTTTATTCTGTCAAACTTTCGATACAACTTTTCCTTGAATTTTTTAAAATATCTTTTTTTTTTTTTACTTCAGCAAGAATATGTAGGCAAAAAAAAAATTGCTTATCGCGCACGGAATTCGGCAGACGGAAGAACCAGGATGGCAAAAAAGTTTTTGTCAAAGCTCACTATGCATATCCGAAGCTTCAACTTTCATCTATACATTTTCCTGTGTTCCTCGAAAAAAAATAAAATACGGAAATGTCTCTTCACACGAGACAAGAAAAAAAATCCAGGATTTTTGTGTTGTATCTGAGCTAGGCTGCAAAGTTCCTTGCAAGCTCTACAGCAACATTAGTTACAACTATGCCAGACGTTAAAGGAGCATACACATGTCTCTGACAAAAGCTTTGCCTTTTTTTTTGACTCGGAGAAAAAACTAGGGCTACAGAATCAACTTGCTTTAACAATATAAATAGTTAGACTGCAGTACATTTGCATTTCCAGTAATATTATGATTCAAGTATCAAAATAATTATGAAGAAATTTAATAATTCCACAATCATAAATAAAAAATATTCATTATTAATTTCTAAGATAATATGACTGAAAAAGGAAGTAATTTAATGACTTTATCAGTGCGTCTAACCCCTCGGATTCAATTGGATTTAATGGTATACAAGGGATTCATGGGGAATCATGAAAAGGATCACCCGTTTGTCCCCCCTTATCCGTTCAATAATTTAGTTCTGGTTTGTTTATGGATATTTTAGACAAAAAGCCATAGAGATTTATTATGCTCCAACTATGTTGGAGCTTAAATTATTCGCGGTGTCATTACTGTTTAAAGAAAAAAATGCTAATTTTGACTGATTTTTTTGGAGAAAAATTTATATAAATTTATATATAGTTTTAGATACTGTCATGGTTTATACATTGTACAGAATTTCAACACCTACGACACGTACAGTCTATAGATTTATTCTCACCACATCAAGCCGTGATAATTTTTTGAATTCCAGTTTAACACGCGACAAAAATTCTCAGGGTGACAAAAAATCAAGAATAAAATCAAAAAGACATAAAAGAAAATTTATATAGATATTTTTTTCACACAGATATACCATTTGTCAATGATGAAAAATATAAAATTTAAAAAGAAAATTACATTTCAAATAAAATCAGTGAAACGTGATGAGGACAATTTCACAAAGCTGTATAATGAAATTCAGTCAAATGAAGACGACAGGTACTCACACGGACTAAGTGTAGAATAATATAGATTAAAAAAAAAAGAGACAAAGTATTATCATGGAAAATTTGTGTTGGACGAGAGGAAAATGAGGCGACAAAAAAGGAAAAAAGATAAGGAAACATGTATATTAAATATAGAGCTTTTGTAAATGTGAAAATTTTGTTGAAAATAAACGTTTGTATGATATGGAAGAACAGAGAAGAGAAAAGCTAACAACCGCAAATGTAGATTTAGCACGAACGATAAAATTTTGCTTTAATTACCGGATACATTGCATAAAACTTTTATACATTTCTATATACAGAAAAATATATTTTTCAAAATTGACTGATATAATTATTTGCAAAAAAAAAAGAAAAAAATTCTATTCACTCTAATGGCAGCATATGTGAGTTTATTAATGAAAAAGAAAAAAAGAAAAAAACGATTAACACATATAGTGTGATAGTTGAATATACGAGAATCGTTATTTTTAATTTTTCAGCAAAAAATAATTCGGGCGTCATCAAAAAAAAAAATAAAACTTTTGATTGGATTTCCATTTGCGACCAACAAAATTGATCGTTAGATGAAAATTCATTTTTAACCGTAAAAATATAAATGAACGCAATTGCCAGACTGATTGCAACACAGCTAAAAAAAAAAAAAACCAACGAAAGCCGATGAAGTAAGGGAGAAAAAAGAAATTAAGGAATCTGTCGAGCTTTTTTTTTCCAAAGAAAATAAAATAAAAGTAACGAGTACGTATTCATTAAATTAAGAATAAATGGTTTGAGTTTGAGAATAGATTTAACGACAAGCAAGAGAGGTTGTGATTCATAAATTTGTATGAGATGTATATGTATGTGTTCAGTTGTAAAATGCTGAATCGGTAATGGCTTATCTCTCATTTGAAACCTAAAATGAAAAGGGTCGATCGTGTAACTAAATGCTTATAATGGAGTGAGGAAAATTCACGATAAAATGACTTTTATATATATATAAATGTTGAAATGTAAAATATATATCTGAAAAAATGTCTATTAAACTGTCTCTCGATAAAACTAACGAACATCAAAATCAATGAACAATAAAAAAATATGCTACCGAAAAAATAATCAATGTATTCAATCAAATAAAAAAATGAATATTTGTTGGAAAAAATATATGTTTAAATTATATTTTGAAAATGAAAATTGTATTTTATTTGACTGGCATATTTATTTTAAATATATTTTCAATACATTATTATTTTTATACGTGAAAATATAAAAAATATGTCTGAAATATATTCATGTACTTAAATTTGAATGTAATTTTTTTATATTTATTATAAATATTTTTCAAATTTTAAACATAAAAAATAAAAATAAATAATAACTGTTATATTTTTATGATATTTTTATAAACGTTTTAGTACTTATGTTGTTCAAAATAATTATATTAATATTTGAAAAATGAGAATTGCAAAAGAAGAGACAATTTTTGTTCAATAAAAATTTTAAAATTAATTGAAATTATTTTTTACTAAATAGTACTTTGACTGAAATTGATTCTATCGAAAAATTTTAAATCTATTCCTGTTTTTCTTTCATCAAAAAGTCAAAGTGCCATTGATTTAATTAAAAATTTTATTGCAAAATTATTTAATTTTTTTTTTAAATTTAATTTGAATTAAATTTTAATTTAATCGATATTTCTTTGACATTTAGATTGACAATTTAACATTGTTTTATACAGAAACAAATGAAACAATTTAAAAATTAAAAAAATTAATTTTTTATCAAATTTAATGTTATTAAAAATTTTCCAAACAATTATTTATATATAAGAATAAAATATATATTATGGTAAACTTTTTAAAAAGTAAATATTTACATTAAATTATTAATTTTAATTTTAAAGTTTATTAAACATAGTGGCTTGTAATGATTAATGCGCTGTTAAAACCTCACTGTTTTAGTACAAACAGTAGACGTGTATTTATACATAGAGTTAGGTCTGCCACAAAATTGACTCAAACTACTGGGTTAAATTCAAAATTAATGAGAATATGTCGGACATGTACAGAGTGACCAGCAAAAGGTATTTTCGGTTAACAATATTATAAAATTTAGTGATACTCCAGTGAAAATTAACAAAAAAGAGGAAAAAAAAACAACTAGTTTTCATTTTACTAAATAATAACATAAAAACTTCTATTGAAAAAGTTTATTTTTCATGTTTATTTTCAATGCAGAAAATTATATACTAAGTATAATTTCATTTAAAAAAATAGCCGAGTAAAAGAGAGAAGAGAGTAATGAATGTATATTTTTAAGAACATTTAAAACGTGTTAGTAGACGTGTTTATATAATAATACTCGAGCACATAATGCTCAAATGAAAATGAAATGAGGTAAAAGCAACCGGGGGATGGAAAAATGAACAAGTTTCTTCATCAAAAGTCAACCGTAGCTTGTAGCACCACCACCATTTTAAAATTCCATTTCAAAATGTTTTTTTATTTCTTTTTTTTTCATTCAGCGTCGTATACACGTCGTTTCAAGGATCCAATTAGTGGGCGTTTGATTTCAGCCTTATTTTATATGCCATCAAATTTATACCGTTTCTTTTTTTCAAATATTTATTTTAAATTTTTCACTATAATTTTTTATCATGCAGAGTGTCAACAACTGCTAGGATTTAACATTTAAATTGCCAGTTTTTTTTAAATAAATTATAAACGCCAATTTAACTATACAAATATTTTTATACTATTCAATGATGTAATAAAAAAAAAGATTTAATTAGTCGATAATTTTATGAGTACAGCTTTTCTCATGCCTTTATTTTATTATTAAAAAATTACATCCAAAAATGACTCTTACTTCCTGCTATTACTACGTTGAAAATATAATAATAATAATTTTAGTCTATAGGAGAATTAATTTAAATACCCTTGAGATGAAAAAATAATTTTTTTAAAAGTACTCATGAGTCTGTTGGAAAAAAAAAATTAAACTTTTAATATTTTAAAATATAACGATAATTATTCTTCAATGTGTATACAATTTTGAGCTTTTTGATTCATAAATCATATAATATTTATCGAGTGGTGCATAAAGCTTGCTCATCTGACTTTTGATAGATTCACTAATAAAATAATGATAATAAACATGAGATATACCGACAATTAATTAACAATAAGTCAATCATTTTTATACCTGACATTTGGATCGTTAATCACACTTTGTCATTTAAATCAATTATATCAAAAAATGATAATAACAATGATTTCATTGTTAATATTGTAAATGAAAAAATGAAAAAAATAAAGGAAATATTGGCTGTATTATTCTGGAATTGAAATTTAATATTGCAATGATGATTATGGAATGTATAGATATATATTTATAAAGATTTTATTATTATTTTTTTGTTATTTTTAGATAAGGATATTGAATGGAATGGCTATAGTCTCTCTCGAGATTCAGTATATTCTTTTTATCTTCATTTCAATTGTTGAAGTAACTATAAATTTTATTTTTTCGATTTTCACCTATATAGAAAGTCTACACGTGTGGAAATAATATGTTCATTTTGAATTCATGAGGGAAGTAATTTATACATATAGATATACAAAAATAATAAAAAAAAATATATAAAATAATTATTTATAAATTTAGTCAATAGAAAAAGGAGCTTTTCTCTTTAAACGACGATGAAAAAGTCAATCGAGGAAAATATTATGACTCTAAATTGAATTCAGTCAAAATATATTAAT
>JAPYYR010001448.1:0-15724 GCA_030523065.1 Aphidius colemani
GTTAGATTTAAAGTTTTCAATTCATCAAGACCATAAAATGTACCAGGTACAATTTTCATTAAAGTATTATTTGACAAATCCAACACGCTTAATCTATTCAAACTTGCAAAGGCTTGTGGTTTCATAGATAAAATTGAACAAGATGATAATTCCAAGTGTTTCATGTATAATCTATTATCACCAATCAATGTCCAAGCTTCAATGGTTCCCAAGTGGCCATGATCAATACGTAGTTCTTTCAAATTATAAAATCTTTCAAATTTTTTCGTAATATCAGTTGTAGATTCGCTGAGTCGTATGTGCATACGTTCGACCAATGGCATGTATTCAAAAGTATTATCATACACAGTGATTATACTGTCTTTGAAATCAAGTTCCTTCAAGTTGTACATCACTCTGAACATATCTTTTCCCAATAATATTGGTCCTTTCATCAAATCAAATATTAGAGTCTCTATATGTTTACATTTATCAAATGCCCCTGGAAAAATGACTGAGATCGTTGGATCTGATATTTTCACATTGAATTTTTTAGTTTCAATTGACATTAGTATAGAATCAAAAGTAGAAGTTTTAACGCTATCTGTTTCTTTCCAAACAATCCGAAGGCTATCAACTACTTTGCCACATAATACTCCAAAGAATAAAATTAATAAACTTTTCTTCATTTTTCAAATTCAATATTATTCACTGAAGTTGTACTTTATACTGATTGTCTTTTTTTTTTTTTTTTTTTTTTAATGATGACTCGTACAAGAATTTCGGTTTTTATTATTTGAAAAAAAAAGTCATAATTTTAATCTTTTAAATGATAGACTATATTTTTTGGTAGTAAAAAAAATAAGTAAATAAAAAAATGCAAATTCTGTTATTTTTAAATATATAAATATACAAATATTAATTTAATTGTATAATTTGTTAATGTCATTGTCCAGTGAATATTTTTTACATATAATTAATTAGTTGAATAGAAAAGTTTTCGTTTCAATATCGTAAATTTTTTTATTTTTTATGATTTACAATTTTTATCTTCTTTGTATGAATGTTTAAAGTTGAATAATCATTCAAATATATATGTACTTTTCTATGATTACCTCCTGATTACACAACATGTTATTTTAATAATTTTAATTTGACTATTTATTCGTTCATTTATTTATTTTTAAACATGTTGTTTATGTTATTTTACCGTTATAAATATATATTTAAAAAAATAAAGAAAATTGCTATTTTTTTTTTATTCCTTCGAGCAGCTATACTCAGAATGAAAAAAAATATATCATACAGAATTTAATAATATTAACATTGAATTCCAGTATCGAGAAATAAGGGGCACTTTAAAATGCACGCTTCGTCTTCATTAAAGTCTTATTGCGTGTTCTGAAGGCGAATAAAATACATGAAATTTAAAATACAACTTGTATTTGTTTTTAAAATGAAAATGTATTTTACTTTTTTTTTTAATTTTATTTTGCAATTTATAAAACATTTATCATTAATTGAATATAAAAAAAATCATTAAAAATATTTTTATATATTTTAATTACAATAAAATATTAACAACAACAATAATTGTTGTAAAAATAATTTACTAGCTTCGAATAGATAGATTCTTTTTTTTATTTTAATTACAAAAAAATCAAATTTATATTTTTTAAATAATTTAAAAAATAAAAATTCAAATAGAACAAATTTTTTAAATAAATAAATAAATTTTTTTTTCTATTTTTTTTTTACAATAGTGTAACTTATCTAGAATTCGTTTTAAATATTTTTTTTAATATATGTATTTTACCTTTATGACTTGATAAAAAAAATGATAAAAAAAGGTATTTTTTAAAACTTGTTATGTTTTGTCAGGAATTTTATTTTTTTATGATTAATTTTATGACTCAACTAGATTCAATTGACAATTAAATCTAATTAAAATCTACAATTTATTTTTTATTCTACGCAAATTACTATAGTCTTAAAAAATAGGTGCTCTGGATTTTTTTTCCAGGTTGATTGTGCCATGATAAAAATTATTTTGCATTGTTTAAAAATTTTATAATTATTTTAAATATGTCACGACATAATAATAACTATTCCTATCTTTTATAACAACTAAAATCTTTGCTTATCAAATTTTTAATCACCATCATTGTTTACTCTTTTCCGTAGAAAAAAAAAAAACAATTAGGTATTTAAATAAAATTTTCATTGTCATTTAAACAAACCGCGCGAATTATTCTCACAACGATAAAAAAAATAATAATAAATAACAAAAACTTTAACCTTCCCTATAACAAAAATTCATAAATATTTTTTCGTTTAAAATATCGACTATCTATTTGTTAAATAATTTTATTTATCGTTATGTAATTCAATTATTTATATTCATTTAATTTTCCATTGGAATAAAAAAAAACACACAACACTACCGCCATATTTTACTTGCATTGGTGTCGACTTTGCCGAGCTAATAGTGATTTAGTGAATAAAAAAAAAACCTTAACATTGTGATTAACAAAAAGAAAATATGGCTTTGGTATCAGCTCGAGCTATTTTAACTCCAGGTAATTATCAAATGACAATATAACAACAATAAATAATTATAAAAATTAATAACACCAAATTAGAGTTGTATTTTTCCTGCAAAATATTATATTATTATTCAATCATTTTCATGATAATCATAACAAGCCGCATGTAATTTTTGGTTAGGAGTAAAATGTACTCCAATATCCCCTGGATTGTTTAAATAATTAATAATAAAATTATCATTTTGTTGCAGTTATTCGCAGAACACTGAGACACATTGTCTGCAGTCGTCATTTTTCAAAATGTGTAAGTAAAACAAAAATTATTTCTATATTGTCCCTCTTTCTCTGTCTATCCCAATTGACTGAACCTTCAAGATGACGAAATAATTAACTCATGATAATTTTATTAATTTACAGCCACAAACACAAGTTTGTGCAAAGTTATTTTTGCCACAAACTCAATCACAACGTTTTTATGCTGAAAAAAAAGTATATAATCGTGAAAAGCCACATTGTAATGTTGGTACAATTGGACATGTTGATCATGGTAAAACAACTTTAACAGCAGCAATAACAAAAGTATTATCTGAAAAAGATTTAGCAACATCAAAGGGTTACAATGAAATTGATAATGCACCTGAAGAAAAAGCACGTGGAATTACAATAAATGTTGCTCATGTTGAATACCAAACAGATAATCGTCATTATGGTCATACTGATTGTCCAGGACATGCTGATTATATTAAAAATATGATAACTGGTACAGCACAAATGGATGGTGCAATACTTGTTGTTGCTGCAACTGATGGTGCTATGCCACAGACACGTGAACATTTAATTTTATCAAAACAAATTGGTATTGAACATATCGTTGTATTTATAAATAAAGTTGATGTTGCTGATTCTGAAATGGTTGAACTCGTTGAAATGGAAATACGTGAATTATTATCTGAAATGGGTTATGATGGTGATAAGGTACCAGTTGTCAAAGGTAGTGCATTATGTGCACTTGAAGGTAAAAACAATGAAATTGGAAGTGATGCTATTATGGAGTTGCTGAAGGAAGTTGATAACTTTATACCAACACCAGTTAGAGATTTAGATAAACCATTTTTAATGCCAGTTGAAGGTGCATATTCAATATCTGGACGTGGTACTGTTGTTACTGGTAGATTAGAACGTGGTATTATTAAAAAAGGAATGGAATGTGAATTTGTTGGTATTAATAAAACATTTAAAAGTGTTATAACTGGTATTGAAATGTTCCATCAAACATTAACTGAGGCACATGCCGGTGATCAACTTGGTGCACTTATTAGAGGTGTTAAAAGAGAAGAAGTTAGAAGAGGTATGATTATGTGTAAACCAGGTAGTACAAAAGCCCATGATTACATTGAAGCACAAATTTATATATTGAAAGCTGAAGAAGGTGGAAGAAAAAGACCAGTATCTAATTTTATACAATTACAAATGTTCAGTAAAACATGGGATTGTTCTGTACAAGTTACAATTCCAGATAAAAATTTGGCAATGCCTGGTGAAGATGTTACGTAAGTTGTTTTATATTGAAAGTTGTTTGCTTGAAAAATATTTATCTCACTGATAATTAATTGTCATTTATTTTTTTTTCTTTTAGAATGCAATTGAAAATGTTTAAACCAATGGTACTGGAAAAAGGACAACGTTTTACTCTTCGTGATGGTGGAATCACACTTGGTACTGGTGTCGTATCAAATGTTCTTAAAAATCTCAATGAAAGAGAACGCTTGAGTCTTTTGGAAGGAAAGAAAAAGCGTGAAAAAAAATTGGCTGCAGCAAATTAAACATCTCAAACTAATTATTCTAAAATAAGAAACCCTTTTTTTTCTCAACTTTACACATTAATGTTGATGTATCTATTTACTAATAATAATAACAGCATTTATCATCTCAATGCAATTTTTTTTAGATTACTTTGAATATTGATATGTAGAAAATAATCCCAATGACATAACATTCCTCTGGGATTAAAATTAAACTTGATGATTGTAATGAAATAATGAGACAAATATATAATTCATAAGTTGATAAATCATTTGAATTTTATTTTATAATTATCGGTAATTAATTCGATCCATTTTTATCGTCGATTTTATTTTTTCCCTCCTAAATTGGAATTATTTTGATAATTAAGATTCATTCATTCAAAAAAATATTGAATGCTTGAATCGAAGTAATTTTATCATTTCAATTTACAATTAAAAATGATTAATAATTTTTTACGTCATCAAATAATCAACTTAAAAAAAATTCCCATAAGATTTACGACAAATTAGTAAAACTTTTATTCCAATTTATAAGATCAACTTTTTTTTATTCATTAATAATTAATTCAAAATTGGCAGTAACAAATTTGTTTTAATTTTACTGTTTTTTTTTTTTTTTTATTTTGATACAGAATTTTTTATTAAATTATCGCAGATATTTTTAAATATTAATCAATTTATGAAAAATCATTTTTTTTTTCTTTTCTTTTTATTCATTCATTACACAATAATTATTTCAAAAATTGACAATAAAAATATTTTTAATTGGTTCAACTATTTTAGCTTGTCTATGATATTTAAATTCAGACATTAATTTACATTCCACAGTTATTATTATCAACAATTGAAAACAGAAAAACTAAAAAAAAAAAAAAAAAAGATTAAAAATTTTTTCCAAGTTAATAATAATCATTGATCCAAGATGTAACGTAACAAGAAAAAAAAAATTAAGAGTTCATTGCATAGGACATGATTACTATTGATCGATTGTTTGTGGTTTTTTTTTATTTAGTTTTTTTTAATTTATCTTTTTGCCTATGCAAATTCGTTTTTTTAAAAAATATTTATGAAGTAATTTATTAAATAAACTACAAATCTTCATCATCTTCAGGGAGTGCAGTTTCTTGTGCTTCCTTGAGATCTTTTTCGATTTGTTGTTGCCATTGTGGATCCATTGTAACTTCTGGTGGAAGAAGTGCTGGCATAGCGACGAATTCCAAATTTGGATCACCAATTAATTTTCTTGCCAACCAGAGGAATGGTTTTTCGAAATTGTAATTACTCTTGGCACTGATATCATAGTACTGTAACAAAACAATAAATATTTATAAGCAACATAATAATATACCTCAAACATCATAATCAACAACAACAATAATAATTCATACCTGAAGATTCTTTTTTCTGTGGAATACAATGCTCTTTGCTTTGACTTTTCTGTCTTTAATATCAACTTTGTTGCCACAAAGTACAATTGGAATATTTTCACAAACTCTAACCAAATCTCTATGCCAATTTGGTACATTTTTATATGTAACACGTGATGTTACATCAAACATAATAACAGCACATTGTCCTTGAATGTAATAACCATCACGAAGACCACCAAATTTTTCTTGACCAGCTGTATCCCATACATTAAAACGTATTGCTCCACGATTTGTATGAAATATCAATGGATGTACTTCAACACCAAGTGTTGCAACATATTTTTTTTCAAATTCACCAGTTAAATGACGTTTTACAAATGTTGTCTTGCCAGTACCACCATCACCAACCAAGACACACTTGAATGTTGGCATATCAGCTTCTTGTGCCATTTTGAGTTATTTTTTTTTGTTCTTTTACTCGTTAATTAAGCTGAAAGCAAAAAACAATAAAAATAATAAATAAATAATAATAGCCATCATCATCATCATCATCATCTTGATAATAATAATCATTATCAACACAATCGACAAGTATTTAATTATTTTTTTTTGATGACATGTACAACTATCAGAGTTAAAAATAAAAAACAATAAATTTATCAAATTAATTAAATAAATATTGAGCTATAAGCCATGTAAATTTATTAATTTTTGTGGAAAAAATGAGCAGATGTACCCAGATGAAAACGACGCTATCAGACAACACACTAATAAAGTCTAAACACACACAAATAATATATTAACACCGGTACGTGTGTGTATGTGTTAAAATACGTTGAGAATTTTCGAGAATAATTCATTAAATTTATCATTAAATGCTGGATTTGTAATGTCTAAATTAGCTATCCCAACACTTGTTATAAATAAACGTAATTAATTATTCAATCAACCTTTAATTAACCTCTTTAAATGAAAAAAAAAATGCCGGTAAATCTTGACCGCGCTTTCTCAGGCTCCACACCACGCCAGAATTAAAGAAAAAAAAAATGATTGTCCTTTAAGATGGCGATTTTTATTGTAAAAAAAAGATAAAAATATAGATGATTAATGTAGAGTGTACAGACCTTGATTCGATAATTAAATTGTATTGATATTTATGTTGTTGGTTAATTTTATTTGATTTATTTAATGTAACTTGGTGTGTAAAAAAAACTTCCGGTTATAAGTGTTGGATGTGAAAATGAACGATAGAACTCACCTTGCCTTACAGTCGTTATGGCTCACAATAGCTTTACTCGAATGTGTGTGAATTGTGATAATAATAATTGTCGATTTGTCGCTGTATGCTTGTCTATTCAACAACTGTCGTTAATTAGAAAAAAAATTAAATCATTCATATATTAATTATCAAGTTAACATCAATAATTTTGAAATAATTTTTAATTATTTTTCATAAGACCTTTTTTATTAATTTAATTATTAATTATTTATTATTATTAATCATTTGATTTGTTAGTCTTTTTTTCGTAGCGACATCTTTTTTTTTTTAAGGTCCGCCATTTTAATGCGGGTTATTTTGAAATATATATTTCTTTTTGTTACAAATATAATGAAATTTATCATAAAAATAATTTATTAAGATTATAGAAGTGAAATTTCATAAACGTTTAACTTGATATTAGTTAAATAAATTAAATAAATTAAAGACAAAAATTTAATAGATAAAAAATGTTTTTTCATGCTTTTCGCGCGCGTGACAGCCATTTTTAAGACAGCTAGTGGTCTCTTGTGCCCAATAAAATAGTTAGATTATTAACAAAAGCTAAGGGTTAAAAAATAAATGTTACAATCCTGACAATGTTAACGTCATCGAGGCATGCGCAATAAAATAAACAGCACTGCAGAAGCAGACGAGTTCACGAACGTATCGATTTTACGATCCGTGTGTCTAGTCGTCCGCGGTTAAGTGTGTTCGTGTTCTTTTAGTTTTTTTAGAGTGACACTGTGTCTTGTTATATTACATGGATAAAATTGTGAATTGGATTACAAATTAGACGATACAAATTGTACGTCCATTGACATCAATAATCGTCATTCATTATGACTAAGGATAGATTAGCAGCCCTTGTTGCTGTAAGTTAACAATCTAACAATATCTTTCATTTTACTTTTCACAATATTTTTTCTCCAACAATCAATTAAAAACACTTGACAAATTCTCTATATTTTTTTAGAAAAAAAAAATACTCCAAAAACATTAACAACAAACATTTTAAAGCTATTTCTCAGTTTGACAGCTCATTTTTTTACTAACTTCTAAACTCAACAGTCCATTTTGTTGCTCATTTTTTTTTTTTTTTTTTTCCTAAATTGTTGATTTTTCCTGTTACTCAATATGTATACAATTTTTTTTTATAAACAATTTATATCCTCAAGTATTGTTTAATTATTATTTTGATGATAAATTATGATTACTCCAATTTATTTATTTTTTTTTTTCTTTTTTTGTGTATATTTTTGTTGAGTGACAGAAAAAGAGAAAATAAAAGAGCGCGATGTTGTCATTGATGAAATGGTCAAATGGTTTATGTTGTCAAAAAAAAATTAAAGGCGTTTCCATTGTTCAGTAATAATTATCTGTCATTTGACAAATGTACCGGCGTATCATGACAGGTGTTGTTTGTATTTTGAAAGAAACTCATGTACATGATGGTAGCCATGTTACTCATTATTATAACACACTTATTACACATACACAAAAATATCATCTATACATACGTAAAAATACAATCAAATTAGTCATTTCCTCAATTCTTATTTTTAGATTTTCCTTACATGTTAAAAATTAGGAAGGAAATAGAAAAATATTCGTCAATTTTTTTTTATTTTCCCCGATTAAAGTCTTATTCATTAAGGAAAAAACAAATATTTATATGTAAAATTCAGGCAGTTTATTTATCATTTTAGTTTATTTATTTAAAATTTATATAATATCATTATTATCATTTTAATAAGTTCATTATTTCGATCGAAAGAAAGCTAAGTGTTCATTGAGAATTGAAGAAAAAAATTTTCTCTTTTCTTTTTTTTTCAAAGAAAAAATAATTTTTTTGATGAGAATTATCTTTATTATGATATCATGTGATTAATCATTGTTTTTTTTTTTGAATTATGAGTAACTATTAAGTGACGATAATCATCATGGACAAATTAATTGTAAAAGAAAAAAAAAACAATTTAATTTATTTAAAAAATTGAATACGTAATTTTGTAATTATAATTACGTCATTAATTTTTTCATTGGAATAAAAATAATAATTGTCACTATAATGATTATGTCATTATGATTATTTTATTTTTTTTTTCAAATTTTTATTCGAGCTATTTATGAATTTTTTGATAAAATAAAAAATAAATTAATTTATTATTAGAATATTTTTTAATTATAAATAATGATAATTAACCTAAATATATAATCACAAGATTTATTTCTCATTGGACAATATATTTTTGAATATAAATAATATTTTTAAAAATAATTAAAATCATTCGAGTCGGTTCAAAGTTCTTTTGAAATAAAAATCAGGTTTAGTGATTTTCAGTAGTTTCTTTGTGATCTTATAGAAAGACACACGATTCACTAACGAGGCAGCTTCTTCATTGTTAAATGAATGAAGGTGTCAGGTTTATTTTTTTATATTTTTTTATATTTTTTTTGAATTGCCTTGGGCCCATTCAAGGGGACACTGAAACTGGGTTGACTATTGTTTTTCATTTTTTCTTTTTCCCTCTCTCTCTCAGTAATAACAACGAGAAAAATAGCATTAAAACAGGAAAATAAAAAAAAATTGTAATGATTATTACGAAACAAAGGATGTACAAGGATATTGTATGTATTTATTTTATTTATTCTTGACATAAATGGCGAAAAATTAATCTTTATTCGAAAAATGACCGGATGCATTTTCAGAATATATTTTTAAATTTATAATGTATTTTTTTTTAAATTATTTTTAGTCAATTTAACTAATTTATAAAATTGAAAATAAAAAAAGGCGTTGACACTGAATATGTAAAATTCGATAGAATTCTCATTTAAATAATCCCCGGGTGTGTACAGCCTCGATTTATTTTATATCCTTGACCCAAACTTTTTGAGTACGTTATGATTTTCACGTGGATAAATAAAATTTTCAAATCCGAATTATGTATATACTATAGAAGCAAAATAACTCTGATGTTTTAATAATTTTCAACATGCATTTGATAGTTGACAATAATTATCAATATTTAAAATATTTATAAGAGTTTTTTTCTAAAAAAAAAAAAACTATGTTATTCACTTTGAGAATTTTCGATTCGTGTCGTTTTACATTTTTCAAATAGCTCAAAGAGAATTTGTCAGTGATAAAGTTATATTTTTTTTTATAAAGCAAAAAACATGCTTAAATTAATGATAAAAAAAAATATTAATTTTATAAATATAATTAATTAATAACAATTTAAAATTAAAAAGAAAAAAAAAACGTATTTTTAAAAATTTTTTATATTGTTTATTTTCACTTTTTAATTATTATTTCAAGTAAATTAATAAAATCTATTAATCAAAATTAACTTGTTATTAACAAATTAAAGAAAAAATAGTTTTTTTTGTTTAAATAAACAAAAATTTCTTGGAGTAAAGAACTTGTGAACCCTTATGTAGATTTTTCAATTTTTAGTCAAAATAATTCACATATCTTTTTGACATACGTCTCTATGGCACTCAATACAAAAAATTTATAAACAAAATTAGTATAAATCAATAGAAGCACGTCTGTTGACTATGGTCAATTTTTTATCATGTATTTTAATTGAAATTTTCAATTGTTTATAACAAAAAAAGCCAAAAAAAAATTCGAGTATTTTTTTATTTTTCAATTTACAACTTTATTTTTTGTATTCGTGTCTTTTTATTTGTAATCACCATAATGAGTAAAAATTTTAATAAAATTAAATGAACAAATACAAGTTATTTTGTATGAAATGTTGATGGACATTATGATGCTGTTGGTGAATTAGTGTACACATATATCTAATCAGTTAACACGCGCGATGAGTTACGAGAGCTGACGTTATCATCAATACCATTATCATTATAATTATAAACATGACGTTTTCTCTTTCCATTAAATACACAAACACACACATATATTAACTGCATTTTCAATGACCATATGGTTGACTCATTGTACATTTCAATGTCTCACATAGCCATTAATCAAGGTCAAAAATAATATCACAAATTGAAAAACTAAATTTCAGTTTTATCTAAAAATAAATTTGAAATATAAATTTAAATATAATTTGTATATCAAAAATTAAATAACATGAATAGTCATTTGTGAGAGAAGATAATAACATTTTTATTTTATTTTAAATAATTATTTTAATCTCGGCATCACTGTTGCCATTTTGATAAGAATAAATATATACAAATTTAAATTTCGTATGACTTGTCATTTATCTCAACGAGTAATTAAAATATACAAATTTTATTTGAATAAATTGTTGAAATATTTTATCATTTAAATTAAAATGATTAATTGTTGTTTGTTATTTTTTTTTATAATACTTGAAAATATTCAAGTAAATTAGTTTGTTGTTGATAAAATATGTAAAATTTTAATTTGTAATTTATTTAAATTCTTTTTAAAAATGAAAATTGATTGGGAAATTGAGACCTAGGTCAAAGTGAATTGAAAGATGACAATAAACACTTGCTAGATGTGATTTTGTGGTGTCAATGTCCTGATGGATTTCACAATATAAAAATTATTGATATTTTTTTTTTTTTGACTTTAATTAAGACCATTTGAACAATTTAAAGAGCTAATCATGTTAAATTATCAGAATTAATTTATTTTTCAGCTTTTATTATTGGTAATAAATGATATTTTTTGTTTATTGTATTAATTATGATTTAATTTTGATATTAACATGTTTCGTTTTTCGTTTTTCACAGGCACAGTCGGACGACGACGATGTGGCCGACGACGTACAGGTTCCAGTGGGTGGAGAGGGTGATTTCATGACAGAATTTTTTGCAGATGTAAGTTTGAAATTTTACAATTAAATAATTAATATTAATGTCATTTTATGCTCTTTTTTAATATATTATTATTAAATAAACGAAACAAGAAATTGTGCTTTTTTAAAAAAAATTATGACTGATAAAATAGACGTGACATTTTCCATCGCCCACACATGGGTTTTTAAAATTTTATTTTATCATAAATCAGGGTGTTTTTATGACTATTTTCCGGGTTAAATTTTCACCCTGAATAATAAATAAATAATACGTGGGATGTTTATGAGAAATTTACTTCATTGACTTGTGCTACCTTTGATATCGTTGAAAATTTGAAATATATTTTCAAATAAAATTAAATATTTATTTATAACAAATAAAAGTTATATAAAAAAGTTTTTTATATATTTTTTTTTATAATTGTGGACTTTTGACCTTATCAATTGGATTATTGTTATCATTTTATTTTTTCTATCTTTAAAATTTATATTTAGTTACAACAAATTGACAAGAAAATTAAATTTTATTTTTAAAATAAAAATTGATTTGTTTGTAAATTGTTAACTTGTTGGTAGTTTTTTTTTTTGGACTTTTATTCGGGTGGTGATTATTTAGTTGTAATTAATGGAATCGTTTAATTATTTTTTAAAAAACCATAATATGATGATAACCAAAAGTTAAATTTATGCAGAAAATCTCTTGTGGCTTTTTTATAAATTTTGTGGTTGTGTACAAAGTGTCCTGGCAAATTTCCAACTTAGAAAACCTCAGCATTTTTTTTTTATTAGTATTATAACGTTTTTCAGGATTTAAATACGATTGTGTGTCTCAATTTTCTTTTATTTATTTCAATTCACTGTGTTTATTATTTATTTATATTTTTACAATTTTAGCTTTGAAATTTAAATTCTCTTTTTAGTTTTTTTGCTATTATACTCTTTAAAATAGAACATTCATTATTTTAATTAATTTATTTTCAATTTGAATATTAATTTGGTTTAGTTTTTTTGTTTTTCAAATGAAAATAATATTTTTTAATGAATTCAAAATTAATTTAATCATATTGTTTATACAAAAATTGCAACGATAAAAAAGAATTTGAAAAATCTTTTTTCCTGCTTAAAAGAAAAAAGAGAAATATAATTTTTTTTTTCCAACATCTATCTGTTTTTTGAGTACCACAAACTCGGTGACCTGTTAATCTTCATTTTTCTCTTTTATATATCCACACAAAAATATACAAGTAATATAGCAAACTTATTTTTTTTTTTCAACTTGAATTACTTTTTTATAATAATTTTTTTCTTCTTCACTAAACTACCTCGTCACTCTGTCTATTCAAAATCTTTTTTATCCTATTATTTTTAAATTTCATTTTCATATTTTTTTGTACTTCTTAATTTTACTTTTTATTCTTTACATGACATTTTTTTTTTCTTTTTAAACCTTATGCAACTTCTCTTCCTCGAACCATTCTATAAATGTCTCTGATCGATTTTAGTCGAGCTGTAAATCTACCGCCAACTTGAAATTAAACTGTCTATTTATTATTTACTTCAGTTCCTTTTAATAATCTACTTATTATTTTTCATATTAAACATACTTTATTAATGTTGAATTTAAATTATTTATCAATTCATTTATTTTTTCAAACTAAAATTGATTTTATTTCCATTTTCTCCAATAAAAATTATCATATCAATCGAGTAATTTAATTGTTTACAATTTGATCTAAATAAATGTCCGACAAGTTAATTTGTTTATCAATATTTTCTTCGATATTTTTTAAATAATTTTTTTCCTTTTTTAAATTTTCTTTTCAAATTAACCATATATTTTTGAAAAAATCGGAAAATTCGCTTATTTTCATTTATCAAAACAATTAGAGTAAATTTTTTTTCAAAAAAGCTTACTGGTAGATTATGATGAGACTTGGTGGCGTATTGGTTAAGCAATACCGTGACCAATTTTCACCATTATACTGACGAGGACACATCAATACCAACACCTGCATACACATGCACACATATATATATAAAATGCATGTTTTCTCCTCCCCCTAAAACATCCCCTTTTAAACCCCCTGTTAAAAATCGATATTCTGTCCTCGATTCCTCAGCGATTCGCGAGCATTTCCCAGGCACAGACTTTTGCCTGAGATTTACAACACGTCGTAGGAAAATGAACGAAAAAAAAATTAAAAAAAAATGAATTTTCTTTGTCGAGTAAGAAATGCGTTTGTAGATTAGAGTTTTTTTCTTTTTATTTTATTTTTTTTTCCATTCTTTTGGGTAAAGGATCCTCAACTTTAACAGTAGCATTCGATATTCCTCGAGGATTTTTCGAATTTATATGCAGCTAGTGTTTTTCTATCGGTGATAATAAAAAATAATAATTACGAAAAAATAATAATAATAATATCAATGGAAAATAGACGAATAATAGATTAAAAAAATTCATAAATAATAAAAATAATTGTAAATTTATAATTTTAATGAAAATAAAAATAATTTCTTTTTGATCTTTTTGATTATCAAAGTTAATGAAATTTTTTTTTTTTCTTTCTAATATATATATTGAGGAATAGACAGTATTCATGTAAAAGCTAGAAAAAAAGGTTTAAGATGATGGCAATGGTCCAGAGTCCAGACGGCGCCAATTTATTTTATTTATTTTTTTGTACAATTTTTTTTTCTTTACTATCTTTATGTTTACGGGTGCTTTTTGTGCTTAATTTCAGCATAGCCCCTCGAGTTTATATACAGACGTGACCTGAAATACAAAAAGACAAAAAAAATGAATAAATAAAATAATAGGAAAATAGATGGATAGTACAAAAATAAGGAAATGAAAAGAAAAAATAAAATTTATAAAGATGAATGATAACGTTTAGCAGTAAAAGCCATTTAAAAAATAATGAAATTTTTTTTTTTTTATGAAATCGTAAGATGTATTATTGATTTAATTTACTCATTTCAAAGTGAATGTTTTTTTTCTTTTCTATTTTTCATTATTATCAATTTGTGAATATAAAATAAAATGTAGAAGAAAGACACTTGGTTGGTTGAGTTCGATCAGCCCCTAGGCGATCGGTATCTTGAGCTTTTTTTTTCAACCCCAATATATATATTTTTTTCATTCTCAAAAACTTCATCCTTATATAAAGTTATATGATGTCATGCTATCGCAAGTTTTACCACTGTGAATTCAACTGAATTTTTCCCTTTTTGTACATATACTTTACGCTTCTAACCCTCAGCGATTTATTTATTTTTTTTTTATTATGTTTGCATTTTTTCTTCCACCTCAATTGATATATATATATACATTTTACTTTTCTTTTTTGTACTTACAAGTTGAATAATGCTGAATAAAGTATGTTCTTTGAACATATATATATTTTTTTTTCTTTGCTTCTTTTGTTTATTTATTTTCTTTGAATAATTGTTGATCATTGTGATTTTTTTTGGTTCAATTTATTTATTTTTTCCATAAAGGAAAAGTTAAAATGGACGCATACACTTGTGAATTTTTAAAATTAAAAAGAAAAATATTTTAATTATCATTTAAATAAGTGCTTTTATGATAAATCAAGTCGAGAGAGAATAATAGATATTAAAATAAATAATATAATGAGAATTTTTGGTATTGTAAAACAAGTTTTACAGTTGAATAACTTTTAATAGGATAAAATGAAAAATTTTGTTTAACAATTTTCGTTACATTTCATCATGTTTATCCCAAAAGTACAACACAGGTTTTGTATAATTTCCAAAGTTAAATTAAAAGAGATTCAAGTACACTTTTAAAAAAAAATTTAATATTACAATTTGAAAATTATTCAATAATTGTCTGTACAGAGTTTTTTTTAATTTATCAATTTAAAAATATATCGTAAACGTGGAATTGAATTTACAGTCAGGACAAAGTCAACAAACACTTTTAAATTTTTAA
>JAPYYR010001449.1:0-24070 GCA_030523065.1 Aphidius colemani
AAACGCAAAATAGGAAATCTTTGAAATTTGTCTAGTTGATTAAGTAACTAACAAGGAATATTATGGATATTTTTATTTCTCAACCGGAGCTTTTGTTTATAAAATATTAAATAAACAAAAGTTTAATAAAGCCACTCAATATTTTTAAAACGCGATTATTTGTGTATTTAATATTTTATAAACAAACATTCCGGTTTTCAACTATTCAAATTGTTGAGAATCCTCAATTTTAATAATGAATTTCGAATGATTATCGCTAGACAACGATGCGCAAGCAAAGTTGTGCTTTAATCACTCATACTAATTTATTCAATTTCCACTTTCTATCACTTGCCTATTTGACTCGATATTGGTCAGGATGTTCAAGTCCTACTGAATTAATTTTAAACTGGCTATGTTTGTCTGTCAACAAAATAACACAATGCAGAGAAAATAGTACGTGCCTGAAGGTTCATGTTCGTTTAATATTAATTATGGATGATAGAAACCCTCTTTAGTTTAACTTTTACCCACAACCTGTCTTAACCTTTACTTTAAAAAGTAATATTGCTTGGACTGATACATCATTTTACCTTTGAAATTTTTACGAATCATACTATGATTGGAATATTAATTGGCATACAAAAATTTAATTTCACTTTCTCATAACCTTTCAATTATAACAACAGAAAACAAGCTGATAAATTAACTCGTAGCTAATGATAATTGGTAATCGCGATCAGGAAAAGATCATTTAAAATTGATTGAATCAAATTGATGGAAAAACTCTATAATTATCACTCTATTACCGAAGAGTTTATAAATATATAATTAAAAAATAATTAGACTAATTAAAAATAATCAAAAAGAAAACAATTTAGGCTAAATGAATACTGTCACTTTTTTTTTCTCATTAGTCTCGTCAGTGTTCTGAAATTGTAGAAGACTTTATGATGTGGTACATTGTCGATGTGTATAATAAAAGTAGGGTGATGGCATGGCATAAAAACCTCAGTGATTTTTCCTTTTATTAATGTTATTTTCATGTTCTCTCGTATGATGATTTGAAATAATAAAAAAAAAGTATTTTACCCACTTTGTCAGCGTATATCAAAGTAAATAAAACTTAACTAATGTCAATTAAAATTGTATATTCAACTTTTTACTACTACTTAGATTCATAATCTTAATGAATCAAAGATGAGGAGAGAAATAAAGATAGCTGGAGAGAGAAAGAGTGTTATGGAATAAAATTTGTTGTGAAATTTTACTTGGGCTCTGACAAATTACTTTCTGAATTCGATTATATCCAGAATGATGTCCCTGGGTATTAACGGCTCGAAATTGTCACGGGGGAATACTGTATGCGGAAAAGCAATATACATCCTAACCAAGGAAATATAAATACGTAGCTTCGTTGGTTTACATGTACAGTAAAATTTAAAAAACTTTACTTTTTTTATGATATATAATATAAAATGTTTATCAAACTTTTTCATTTTCATGCATTTATGTCCAGGAAAATTTTTAAATTATCGTTACTAAAACATATAAAAGTGATGACATTTTTTTAATTTTTAATTTTTGTGGTATGAGACCACATAACCGCATAATATAGGTGGTATATATTTCACGCAGGTATTGCTGTCACTTGTAGACGACGGGAAGGCGTTTTACCATAGTCGTTAGGCTGTCGCATAAATATTTGACTGTTTTTATATTTTTTTTTCGGTTGTATGAACACAAGAAGGTCTAAGAAAAAACAATGTCTCACGTTAGTACTCCGACAAATTAAACTGTGAAATTTATATAGAAAAAATATATATATATCATCAGTTATGTGTGTGATAAAATGAAACATCTATCATCGAACAATGAAATAAATAAAGATTCAAAAAAAAAAAATAAAATAAGCTAGTATTTGTAATAATCTCAAAAGTACATCTTCAACTGATATAAGCCCGAGGCAGGATCATCATAGTCAATGTTGACCTCTCGAAATACCTTGCAAAGTACAAATGAATAGACCATAGTAAATTTAGACTAAAATAAATATAAAGTTTTTCTGTATTTATTGTAACGAATAAATGTGACTTTATTTTGTGGACAATAATAGTGAGTAGTAGTTGAATTGACGAAGAATGACAAAAATAAAAACTAGAGTGGACAGTCAATTGGAAAAAAAAAAAAAAAGCCCGCAAACCCTTTTAGGAAAAATAAAATTGTACACATTGTAGAGCAATTTGTCGTGAATGACTTTTGAATGACTTCTGTCCACTGAATCCTATACTCACATCCTGTCCTTTTGAAGACATATTGAACAAAAAATATCACAAATATATAAATTGAAAATAAAAATAAATGGAATCAAAAAAAAAAGGAAAGAAAAAAGATACCTTAGTGTATTTTTTGTCGATGGTAAAGCTTTCCGGGAGATCAACGAAATAAAATGAATCGAAGTAGAAAGTGGCGGATGCCACAAGCATTGAATCGCAACAAACCCGAGGGCAGACACCACAACGACGCCGTTGGAATAAGACTTCCATGTTAGGGCACACAAGGCAAATGCTCTTCTCTTGAACTAATACCCTCTTAAGGAGGACAGCTTTATAGGCGAGTGCTTCTATTCACGCATTTCAAATAGTGAAAAACGGTGTTTTATTTTTTTGAATTTTATTTCTTTTGTTCTTTTATCTTGTCAAAGCATTTATGTATAGAAATTTTTACGAGACTGAAAACAACTATACATTTAGTTTATGACCTTCATTATTTCACCGTAAAGAGACTAGAAAATATATTTAAAGGGTTAAAAAAGTTTACCGCAATTTTTTTAAAGTTAGACCGAGTGTGGATGAATTTATTTTTCGGTAAAAAATAGATTTAAATAGAAACTAAAAATAAATTTTATTCGAACATATATAGATCGATAAAAATATAAGATATTTTTAGAGGATAATCAATGTTATATTTAAATATCAAGAAAATTTTGTTGATAAAATTTTTATGTTATTTAAATTGTTATATGATATCAGCAAATTTTTGTAAGCTATATGTACACATTGAATATATTTTATAAATTTATATTTCTCTAGATAGTCAACATTTTATCTACATTTTTTTTTCTTGTTATTTCCACAAGCGACCGGATATATATAATCATCAAATATTTTCCAATCGAATACCACCAATTGCCGAGCAACCACTCGAATCACGATAGCAAAAAAAATATAAAAAATAAATAAATATAGCAATATGAAATTCAACCTCTCACGACTTATTTTTGCTAACATTTTTTATTTTTCTCCTTTTTTTTTTTGTCACATATACGAATTTCATAAAATCTCATTTGAAAATTGTTTGCCAAATATAACTGACAATATTTTTCATACTACTTTTATTTCAAAATAAAAAATATATATGTGCATAAAAAAAATACTATACATATATACATTTACAATTTGAAATAACATTCGTTAAATATCCAGTCACTTCTGATCTGGCTTATGTGCTACTTGCTTTTTACCACTTGTGTCAAAAATACAAGACTTTAGTAATACTTGTTCAAATATAAAAATAATAATAATATCAGTGGATATATAAAAACACTAAAAGTTTTTAAAATAACATATAAGAAATAAAAATTTTTGCACACTTGCTTACTCATCATTTTTCATACTTTCTTGAAAAACAAAAAAAAACGCCAACAAAGACCCGAAAGAAACTAGCGAAAAATTTTCTTTAGCTCCATGTTTTCGTAAATCCAAGTCGGAAAAAAAAGTATATTAAGGTACTTACGTCTGTCGATGTAACGAAAAGTGCCAGTGAAGCCAGTTGAGTTGTTCGTTTGTTCCTCACCACTGTGAAATTCAAGCACAAGGGTTGATCTTGAACTGTACAAAACCTGAGGTATGTCCCGTAAACTCCCACAGAGTAAACCAGACCAAGGTGTATACTCAGAAACGCCAATACTCTCAAGATGAAGAAATACTTTCAAATAATCACCCTTTGAACAGCTGAAAAAAAAATTGCACAATATTTATTTAATACTTGTCGTTTTATATAAATGAATAAATTAAATATATAGTGGCATTGTAATTTCAATAATAATTAAAATTACGTATACATAAAATTATATAATAGATTGGATTATTAAATATGAGGCTATTTTAATATACAAAAAATAAAAGGTAAATTTGAACGTTGGCATTTCATGTATTTCATATATAAACAGGTGTGAAAGGTAATTTGCATGAATATATTCCCGTTGCGTCACCACTGAATTAATGAACAATGAAAAAGAGATTGGCTGTCCTGGCTATTCACAATTGGGACATGCCAGCTTGTTAACACACATATAAGTAATTTACCACGCAGATACAATGAAAATAGGAAACGACAATTCATATACACTCAATGATTATTATTGAAATAAATTAAATATAATATTCTTCAAGATAAAAACTCAATTTATATTAATTTTTTCTTTTAAAAATTGACTGTCAATTTTTTTATATATTAATATAAAAAAAATATAGATAAAAATCTATCTCTGGTATTAATTTTAAATCCTTCAAAAAGTATAATTGAATTTTTTATATATTATTATTATTATTACTACTATTTTTTCGTTATTGAATGTCATAGCAGCTAGGGGAGAGCTAAAGTAGTACACAATTGGCCAGACTGCAGTGGCAAGATGAATGACCTGAGGAGCACGAACCGAATTCCATTTCGCGGATTTCCTGGCACTATACTTTATCTCGTTTTTCTTTTTCTCCATCAAACACCCTCCACACACATACACATTTGGATTGATTTTTATTATTTTATTTTTTGCATGTACCCAATTTCTGTCAGATTTTTTTTTTCAATTTCGTGACACATAATGAGTGAAATCCAATATCGTTTTCTACCCTAAAATGAGCTTATACGTATTTGCCATGTTATTGAAGAATAAAACTAATCAAAAAGTATTAAATATAATTTTTTTTTATCTGAAAAACAATCAAATAACTGTTTAAATATCAATTTAATTATAAAATTAATAAGTTGATTATAAAATGATGGGCATTAATGAATTGTTTTTATTTAATTGCAGCCAATAAATAGGAAGATTAAGTGATGAGTTGACACGTGTTATATGTGTCACCAACTATACAGATGATTAATAGCTATCCAACCTACAATCACTAATTGATCCTTAATGTCTGCTACAGAGATCTGCATCAGGTGAGTCTTACTTTGACAAGTACACATAATCACCTCTCGTTGATTGATTGTAACACCACATAATCCCTTTGACAAATTCATCAAATCTCAGTAAACATAGATAACGACATTGTGATTTTAGCCATATAAATTTTATCTATGCATAAAATTTTTCAATAGAAAATGCATCAATCAATGCAGTAACATACATTTTCAATGAATCCATTAGTTAATTAAAATAATGTCATGAATAGTAAAATATTTAAAAATCGATATTCTTTTAATATTCATGCTCAAGTAAATTTTATGGTTTCAGCAAATTGAAAGATCTGTAACGTGTCTATATAGAAGCATTGAAAATGTAAAATTACAGATAAAATATACGACTTATTGCGAGATTTTTATTACGAGGTAACGAAATTGCTTAACTTTTATAAATTTAAAAAAATGTTCCAAGTTTTTTAATATTTAAAAATAAAAAAAAGGTATATGTGTTTCTCACACTTTTTTTTTAGGAAGGTTTACTGAGTCATGACATGTTTTTTGGCATTTATCCAATATCACACGGCATTCAGTCGATTACAAAAGTTTGCTGTAAGTTATAAAACGTGGTAGATGATCACACGCATTAACAACATCTGCTTATAATTTACACATCTACATCATCAGGGTTTATTTGAAATATTTGCAGGTTGAATAAAGTTTTTGTGAGTTGACTGAACATAAATCATGTGTTAATCAAAATATGAAAACAGCTTCGTCTTAAGAAACTACGATAGTCTGTATTCATTCAAATATAACCTTTGAAGAAACGCATATATGAAAGATTAAATATTTAGACATTAAAATTGAAATCTTTGTACATTTTATCTTAAAATGTCATTTGCATGTTTTATCTTTTACAACTTGTGGTGGTTTAATATTAGTTTTAAAACAGGAATGAAAATGAAAATGAATCTTACTAGGAATTGAGAATATTTAATATTAAAATCATCAACTTTATTACATCTTTTCAATTTATCTGTTAAATTGAAATAAAAAAAAACTTTTTAAAATGACTTCAATTTTAAATAGGAAAAAATTCAAGTGAAAAAAAAAACAATCGTTTTATTTTCCTAGTTTAGCTATTTATTTTCGCGATGAAATCAATTTTTCTTTTTGTTACATTTATCTACTGAGAAATTGTGTCTGCATTGTGAAAGAAGGATTAATCCAAAAAAAAACACATCGGAGTAAGACTGATGAGTGGTTACTGTTATCGTTAATTTAAAAAAACTGAATCTTGTCGGGATTGTTTCTAACAACAATAAATTTTCGTCGGTTGACAAAAAATTTGTTCAGCATTTTCTATGATCATATTGATCTTAAAAATGTAGCCAAAAAAAACGATACACATTTTGTGTTGTAATGTCTTGTTTTTTTTCGGTTATCAATTCATCATATAAAAAATAACAAAAGAGATGTGTATTTTGGTATCAAATTTCATAGTTTTTCATAGTAGTTTAGAAAATTTAATGACAATATTATTCAGCTAAATGACATCGATCAATATTATCTGCAAACTGAACTAATAAAATAAAACAGTTTTAAGTCAATATCAACAAAACATAGAATATAAATAAATACGTAATGTTCAATATCTACTTGAACTTTTTTTTAATAAAAAATAAATAAAAAAAATCAAAGATAGGGCTTTTTCTATCGTCTTCAAACCTCTTTGATTTGAAACAAACTTTTCCATAGCTTGCGGTTAGATATTGAAAGACTATATTGAGCTTGACTTAGTAAGTAAAAAATAGGCACTGAAAGATATAAGATAGAGACAGTAAAAGAAGTTGGTTTGAATGGAAAAAAAAAAGGAAAAAAAAAGTGAATAAAATGAAAGAGTGAAGAAGAGCAAAAGAGATGAATAAAAATAAGTAAAATGAAAAAGATATATGAGGTATCAACTTCTCAAAGTCAAAGAAAATTGCAAAGAGCCTTGAAGTGACTCAATCCTATTCTCTTTCTTTACCATACTATCATTTAAAGTATTTTTCAGAATATACAAACACCAATATAATTTTAAACTAATAAAAAAGTAATAATTCATTTCATCCAAGTATTTATATAAAAAAAAAACAATAAAAAATATTTTTATTTCTCATTCTTTTGTGGTGGTGCTTTAATTAAGTAGAGAAACAGTTTGAATGTGAGAGAACAAGTTGATAAAAAGTCCACGTAATGAGATCATTAGGAATGTGGATGAAGAGCCAGAGGAAGAAAAAAGCATCAAATGAAAAAAAAAGTTTATGCATGAAGAGAATATATGAAGTTGAAGCCGGATGTGGACCGCACTTGTATAGCTATTCGCGTGAATCTCTCTTATCTGTACAATCACATTAATTACAGTTGCTCGGGGGGATAAGTGATGGTGATATACATTTAGTTTCCGGATTGCAGAAAGAGATGCGAGCTTGATAAAATATTCGAGAGAGAGAAAGCTAAAAGGCCCCCGAGTCATAGCCAAGGTAGACAGAATGTCAAGCCGATAAGCCATTCACCAACAACCAATTTGTCTTACTATATGTGTACCGAGAATAAACAACGCATAAATGTACTTCACAATTAAAATTTCATACATCATTATTGTCATTTGAAAAAAAAATATAATGATTGTAAAAATATAGCTGGGGGAATGCAAATATTCATATGTAAAAAGAAATTTGAGTAAAATAGTGATGAATTTATATCATCAAATAAATAAAATAAATTGCACAGTTAAAATCATCATAAGACTTGAGTATTCTTACGTAATTGTATAGTATTTATGTTCTGGTAAAGATGCAAATTAAAAGTGATCAAAGATAAACTATAAAAGAAACGACATATACTGAAAGTATATGATAATGACAACTAAGTGCGTATAACTTAGTAGTCAAAATGAAACATCAAATGTTTAATATATATCTTAAAATTAATTTAAATAGAAATTTAGTTGAGTAAATAATGTTCACAATGTGGCATAAAGCTTAACCTTACTTTACAGTCTTCAACAGTCGAGAAATGTTGAGATGCTTTTCATCAGAATCTCTAGTAGTGTTTCTTACAAAAAACATAGAATAAAAATATATTGCACGTAGACGTATGTGTATAAGGCTTTATCATAAATGAAATTCATAAATGAATGCTGCTTTTTTTTTTTTGTTACAGCAAAAATTGAATTAATAAAAATAAATAATAATTATTTAGTTAAAATGAATAAGAATTGTTTTTTTAGTTAGAGAAAAGTTAAAAGCAAAGAAAAAAAAAATCTGCTAAAAGGTAAAAAGTTAGCAAGGATAGTAATGGTGCCAATTTTCAATGGACTTTTATCTTGAGCTTTTAACAGATTTAAAATTAAAAATAAAAAAAAAAACAGGTAAAAGTATCAACAATAAATAAGAAAAAAAAAAAAAATACTTTGAAATGGAAAATGGAAAAAATATAACGTAAATTTTAATTGAGTAAGAAGAAATGATAATCAACTTGATTTTACAAATATTTTTTGTTTCTTGCTGTCTTTGATTACTACTTATAGCCAAGAAGATAAAAATCAGAAAAATAAAACTGATAACCTATCATTTTGACTTTCACAATTTTATCTATTAAAGGTTTTTACTTTGATTTGATTGCTCTGCCTGGAGATAATAGACTTCACTTTCATTTTATCAGACAAAGTAAACGTCGTTGAAGGATCAAAGTGCTATTTTATAGGAAATGCCTGCGAAACCAAATCGAATTGTTGGGAGGCATCACATCGATAATAAGTACTCTTAGCTAAAGTTGTCTACACATAGGCAAAGAAATGATACTCGTGAACAAGACTGCTGCAATTTAAAAAGAACAAAAAACACAAAAATAAAAAAATAAACGAAAATAAGAAGAAAAAAATATTCTAGAAATACTTGAAAGCCCTATCGTATTGATCGCATCTTCGATCTACTTTAGTATATATATTTTCAGCTCTACTAAAATTGTTTTTTTTTTTTATATCATTTGATTTTTTTTCTACTCGGAATAGTCTTGGACTTGTTGATAAGTTGAACATGATAGATCGATGTCTATCGATAAAACTAAATAAAAAATAAATATATAATTTTTTTTCTCTTTATTTCTCAGTCAACTATATAAGTATATTATTTTTGCATTTAAACAGCCTTAGATATATGGCACTTGATCGTTAAAGTTGGCTCACTACTGCTTGAATGCATTATTAAGTTTAAGGGATAGTTTTAAGCTGGTATATTATTAAAGGCCACATGCGATATTACAAAACTATTAAAGTCCACATAAATGATAACTGATATTATCGTTGTTTGTTTAAGCCATAAAAACATAAATTATTTATTCAAAAAACGAAATGTACTTTTTTCTTTTATAATTTTATGTTGGTTATGCAACACTATTTTATTCACATGATTTTTCTCGTAAATTTTGCATTTACATATTTTTATTTTGTTAACGAGAATAAAATAAAAATGAGGGAAATTTTAGAAAATAAAATACGCGTAAATAATATTTCCATTGAAGCTTTCTTTGTTTTTTTTTTTAATAAGAAAACGTACGGTCTTGTTGCATCCGTTATTTGCATATGTGCAGGTGTTTGAGTTTGAAAGAATGAAAACTGCAAACCATGTATTAAAGTACATATTCAAATATTCAGCTGCTGCTTGCTTTTCTACTTTATACTAAAAATCATTTTGTTATTCTGTAGAAAAAGCAAAAAGTATTCTTCTGACTAAAAAAAAAAAATAAAAAGTTTCAAAATTAAAACTATGTATCTTGAAATAAACATACTCATAAATATTTCATGAAAATACTGTGTAGATATTTCAAGTATTTATAAAACATCAAAGATTGTAAATTAAAATCCACAAGAATTATAAATATCCTGCATGAATTTCATTTTTTAAAATTAATTTTAAAACGTGTAAAAATAAGCAAAGGTCAAATATAAATTTAGTAAACCATGTCAAACATGTACAAGTAAAAAAAAAGTGTTAATTTTCAAATGCAAAAAAAAAAAAAACATCAACAACAACAAAATTGTAACATTTAAAAATACAAGCAAAAAATAAAAGCACTTTTCAACATTCAATGTCCAGTTTGTATGAGAGTCACTGGGTCGTGACAGGAATTGTCGTGCCATTCGTTTTTCAACGCTTGTAAAACAAGTAACATTGATCACCATAAAATTTTTCAACAGTCTTTTCAAGTCCACACTCAAAAAAAAAAAATAATAAAATAAATAAAATAGCAGCAAAAAACAGCACTTGTTTACACAAAATTTATGAAAAAAGTTCAGCGAAATGAAAAAAATAGTTTATAAATTAGCAAAAAAAATATAGGCAACCCAAAAAATTCACATTATGAGGTCACCACCAACATGCATATAGGATTCGTATAAATAGAAGTAAAAAAAAAAAACAAAATAAAGGTCAAATGTTATAACGATCAATCGGGTCATGCCCCAATACCCATGAGGACTCAGCAAAAACTTCCAATAAATATATTTCCTATAGGATTTACTGAACAAGTCCACCATGAATTCATGGATAGATTCAATAGATGAATGTGGATACAAAAGGTAAACCAAAGACCGGATGGATATGGTTGCAGGTGGTTGGTCTATCTAACACGCATCCATATTTCCATATATATACTCTACTTTGCTCTTTTGTTACAGTATTTTCAATGTGTATGTATGGATCTAAACATTGCTATACAGATGAGTGTACTTGTTTCAATGTATTTCCCCAGTGGCTTACGACCAATAAGTCCAACTTATTTTAACAACAGTCCATATACATGATACTTTTTAATACAAATGATACACTTTACCTTTGTTTTTACACAAAACTAATGAAATTGTCTGCTCCAAAGATACACAGTATATAAAAGTACTCAATTTTACTCGTGACTTAACTGACAATTGTCTATAAATTTTACTCACAGCTCATAAATATAAACATGATGTTTAGTGACCTAAAAAATGACACTCAGTATTGTTAGCTACTAGTACACTATACAAACTGTCCATTTTTTAAAGTATTGGAATGTTATAAATATCCTTTTATCAACATTTAAAGTACTAAAAATACTTGACTATTTTGCATTTGTCGACACACATCTAGAAGTCACCTGTTTTTTTTTTTATTCATTCAGTACTTCATGACAGAATATTTTGGCAAATTTAAACATGTACCATCAAGATCATCATCATGAATTTGCCAAAAAATAAAAAATGTTAAACGAAAGCTCAGTGAATGTCACGTAAAAAAATAAAGATAAATTTTTTTTAAAATAATCTTTTTATATAAAAGACAAGGAGGATATAAGTTTCATGACTAGTAAAAAATATGATGTCACACCGGAAGAGTATTTCAAAGATGAATGTACATAGGAGAGACATGATAAATCCAGGATAACGTATTTTTGCGGTCCTCTGTTTGTAATAGTATGTATGAGAAAAGAAAAGAGACATAAAATAATATGAGATTAGATGAGAAGAAAGAGATATATGAGAAAGAGCTGAGTAAAAGATAAAATGGTTAAAGGATTAACTTGCACTGTGTTACTGTGTTACGATTATCACGGCACGTGTCGTACTCATTTTATTTCATCTGAGCTTTAGCTAGATTTTACTTGTTTACTTGTATTTTGTCATGGCTGTATATGTATATACTTGAATGAGGAAAAGTCAGTCTAAAATCTTGATAAACCACTTCTTTAAACATCCATCATTTATGCTCAACCAATTTTAAGGTAATATCATTTCAAGTGATTAAGGTCAATGCTTAGAGAATACACAGTTTAGTTTATGCTAAATTCATTGGTGAATATACTAGGCTATATACATTTATCAAAGAATTATATTTAATCCAATTAAACATTTAATTAAATTTAACGCTAGTATGGTTAAGATCTATGATCATTTGATGTGTCTTGAGTAAAAATTAAGTTTGCTAGACAATTTTTTTTTTATTTTCTTCATTTAGTACCTTGGAGAATTCTAAATCCCCTCGGGGGTTTTGCAATCGTGATGGTTAAATAAGGTGAGACATAGAAGCGAAAAATCCAAGGATTTCAGTAGAGACACTTCGACGTAGCAATTTGTTCAATGTCTTTGGCTTATTTCGGTTGATTTTATTTTATTTGAGCTTTTTGTTTGTTCTTATTTATTTTTAACGATTGTTTTGTCTTGTATTTTATCTGTTTTTAGCTTTTTATTTCAAAGGACAAGATTTTATATTTTTTTTTTTAATTATAAAAAATTAATTGTATATTTTTTTTATCAAAATTAAAATTTAATAGTCGGATTTGAATAAAAATGTTTGATAAATTTTTAAAATAATATTATCTTACATTTTTTATTTTTTTATTATTTTCAATGTAAATATCTCAAGGGTATTTTTTTCTTAACTATTATAAGTTTTTTTTTTTTTTTTTTCGTCGTACTAAACCCATTTTGCTGTGGTGTTTATTGGACTTTTCTCCAGGCGTAAATAATGCCTCAACAGGATCCCATAGATCGTTTTTTCCCTACTCAACGTATTATTTACTGGCTACTTTATTTGTAGAAAAAAATAATAATAAATAAATAAAACAAGTTTTAGGGAAATAATGGTAATAAAGAAAAATAATAAATAAGAATAATAAAATGAAGAAAAATAACAAAAAAAAATGTAACCCCAAGAGAGTTGAATCTTGTCGTAAAGTTCCTCATTCACTTTTGTAATGGGTAGATTTTTTTTTCAGGTGTTATATAGTTATAAATAAGTTTAAAAATATATTTCATGAACTGCAAAAAAATTCTATTGTTCGAAAAACAAGAAAAAAAAATTGTCTATGTGTCAGATATTATAAATATAAATTTATAAAAGAAAAAAATTGTTTTCCTCTTTTAGAACGAACACAGTGTAAAAATATTATTTTAAATTGGATGATTGAATTGAAATCATTTGAATAAACACACATACGATATTCGGGAAATTTCAAAGATATAAAAAAAATTGTTTACTTGTTTTTCTTGGGAAATGTAAAATTGTGTGTGTTTGCTTTCAACTCCTTGTCTTGATCTCGAATTTACGTGGTGAAATGAGATATAAATATATGCCTTTGGCTATTTTTTAAATTTATCCCACATACAAGTTTATTCCCAGTATTTTCAATTGGCAAGCTATGGCTCTACGAGTGATCGAATGCATAAATCCTAGATGATTGGCCAATATTGTGTACTGAAAATCATTTTTTTTTATAAATTTTTTTGTCCAAAGTAAACACTGTCAGATAAACGTCAATTTAAAAACAGCAGTGACCCATAAGCTGGATTTTTTTTTCTATCACTTCTAAACAAAATTATTTAATTCAAATATCACATGCCAGAAAGGGCTTATTTTTTTTTTTTTGTTCATTTCTGATAAAACTGTTTTAAAATTTGATAAATTATGAGAGAGAACGGTCTGTGCCTGGTACTACCATAATCGATCTTTCTTTATGTTTAAAATATCTTCACGTTTATTGGTTAAGATTAACTAAAGTAAAGGAACGGGTAAAAGTTTGCCTTACTGAAACAGACAGAAAGAGATTCACCTGGTTGAATTTTCTAAACAGGAATCAAACTGCTATATCAAAAGTAAAGGCAAAAAGAACTGTGGAAAGTTTTCTGTATAACGTGAGAATTTTCAGCTGCACGATCATGTAAAAGTTAAGAATATAAATTTCAAAAAATTAAGTAGATGCCTGTAAGGTATTTTGTAAGTTAACGCAATTGATGAAATAAAATTTCATTCGGTCAGATATTGAAGGCTACCACTTTTAGTTATCATTTTCATGTTTAAGAGGTTTAAAATTTAATTCAAGAACGTTTTGAGGTCATTTGAAATAGACAAAAGTGAGACGAACATCGTAAAGGGTTAAAAAGATGCAAATTTTATGATTTTCTCGACTTTGGATTTTTTTTTCAGCTGAGATATTGAAGATTCATATAGAAATGATAAATCAAACGAAAATTATTTTTAAATAGTGTTAAAAATTGAAAATATTAAAAAAAAAAAATAAAAAGAAAAACGATGAAAGATAAAAATGAAAACTTTGAAATAAAGTTTTCGAATAATTTAAAGATATATATATAAAATTTTGATCAGTTTTTATTGGCTTTTTTCATCAGACATACAACACATGAATAATTTGTAAACACTCAAGTTGATGCAACTCAGTATGAGTATTTTATTTGCGATGTTATTTCATCAAAGTTTTTGAGAGTCTCTATATCTATTTTACCCTGTACACAAGTATGTATGTGGCAATTTATAACACGCAGTGTCTCTGAGGATACCCTTGTTAATTGAGTTCAGCATCGAAATAATTAAAAGACGCTCACACTGTCAAAGTGACAGAAGGATTATTTTCTCCATGCTTTGGGCAATGTTCCTCGCCAGTTTGTCCTGGTTATTATCGTTATAATATATAGGCCATGAATTTCACAAACAAACACATACTCATGTCACAGTAACAAGGAAAATTTCTCTTTATAATTGAAATGAGATAATAAATATTAATTTCGTGGATGAATAAATTTTATTACTTGGCTTGAGATGAAATAAATTCACATGTAATTTATGATAAAAAATATGTCATTTGAATATAAAATTTTTGTTTAATAATAAACATTAAAGAGATTTAATTTTTTTTTTGTTTATTCTATAGTAAATTTGATGCGTATTTACTTGACCAAGTGAAAAATTGTCCCGACTGATGTGAACTAAACGATTCGAAAAACTAGCAAGTTGACCAAATAAAAAATAACAAAAAAAAAAAAAAAACTACTTTGCAATAGAGTAGAGAGTCAGAAGAATGAAAATCATTCAAATAAAAAATTATAAAAAAAAAGCTTCGTCGATATCTATGGTACGAGGGAAAAAAGTAAAATAAAAACCATTGAGAATCCACAAATGCTAGTTTAATTTTATGTGATGTTTTTTTACCACAAAATTAAAAATGATTTAACAATAGCAATCTTAAATACTGTAAATATATAATAGAGGCTTATTACTGTTGGTAAACCGAGCAAACAAACGGTAGTTTTTTTTTCACAAAAAAATATCAAACATTATACTAATAAATAAATAAACATATTAGATGTATCTGGGAATGAAAAATAGAGTTAAAAAAAAAAAACAGTGTTTGGCAAAAAGCCGAGAAGTATATATCAGAGCTTTTTTTACATCTGTTGCAAACATTGTGATAATACAAGCTTTGTGCTTAACAGCAAGTTTTTGTCTCAATTGGTTTACATTAAAATGTACACTGGCGATTGGAATATGTTATCACCAGGAGGCAGCGACAATACTGCTGAATGTTTTTAAACAACTTGGCTCTGAATGGATAAATAATAAAACGGACAAAAAATAACAACAAACAAGTAAATAGAAACAAGAAAAATTATAAAATAAGCAGGGTGAAATGTGTTATTTTTTTTAAGTAAATTTTTACGTTTGTCATTGACAGTCACTTTGAAAAAGAAAAAATGTACGAATAGATTTTTGTACTCTATTTAAACTTATCTAATTGTTGATCTTTTTCATGCTAAATTCTTTCAAGGGGATGTTTTTTTTTTTTCTATTATACATATGTCTTTTGTATCACTCACTTTTAAGTAAACCTTTCTGTTTATGTTCTTCTTTTTATTTTATTTTTTTTCTTTTGTCGTTTAGTAAAAAAAAACTTAATTTTTTTTACAACAAAACAGGATCATCCAATTTTTGCAAGCCCCAGGATTAAGTGGGGCTTTTAACTTTTCTTTGCCCCATTTTTTTTCTGCTTATTTATATACGTTTTTTCATTTACGAAGCATAACAAAGTTTATTTATTTATAAAAGGACCAGTAGTGACAAGAAAAAGTGACATAACCGAATGATATTTTAATGTGCATATTGTATATTTTTTTATATAAAAAATTCTGCATTATGATTTTTTTAGTTTTAGAATTTTTTAAATATTAAACATAATAATAATGATAATACTTTTTTATAATATACAACGAGTATTTTAAATAAATGACAAAGTGATTTATAATGCAATAGAAAAAAGAGTTTTCAGGTTTTATTCGACGTATGGAAAATTGAACGAAGCTTTTTTTTTTAGAAAAATAAATCCAGCTACTTTTTACAAGCTTTGTCCGGTTAAAAAATATAATCATGTGAAAGGTAAAAAACGTTTGTTGTTGAATAAATGAATACTACCAATTTCTCATAGTACAGCTAATTGAAGAGGTACTTTTATCTACCGTTTTTTATTTATTTATTTGACAACAAACGCAAAGCTGAAAAATTTTTAAAACTCGTCAATATATAAGCCAATTACTCTTATATATTATCTACATTTTAAATTTTCACCTGAAACGTTTTTTATTATATAAATAAATAAGTAAAATAAGGTCAGACGAACAGAAAAAGATAAGAAAAAAACAGAGAAGTGGAAAAAAAAATTAAAAAGAAGATTTTCCTTGAAAAGTTGACACTTCCAAAAATAACCGAGGGTTCTATACCAAGTTATCTCAATCTCGTATCAAAGTGAAATCGCCGTTCTTTTTTTTTTGCTTTTTATTTTATCATCACCAACACAAAACCACTATCTTACCCACGATCCCAACCACCAACTCCAACCTCTTCTCCTTCATTCCCCTATTTATTCATTTTTTTTTATTTTCATTTTCCCATGTTCCTCTCAACTCTCGAGAGCTTTTTTATTTTTCCTTATATTCAGACTACTTCCAAATCCCGAGACAAGAATTTTTTATTATTATTTTTTTCATTTTTACATTACAATCACTTTTGTATATTCTATTTCAAAAATCACCGAGCGTTGAATAAAATTTATTGTTACCAGTGTAAACAATGCTTTGCATTAATTTGTATTCTCAACGATCTTAAAGTACATATAACAGATTAATATCCATGACTGAATGAAATAGGGGAGGATAAGCTTTTTTTTTTTTTTTACACGATCAATAAAACATTTTAAAATGATACCAAATGAAAAAATAAAAACGTATATTCTTTCTAAAAAAAAAACCCAACAGTGTTATCAACAGGTTTACCATATAGATTTTCAGCTAATTGAATTTATAACTAATTTCATGGACTAAGCGTATATATTAAATTTTAATTTGCACCATGAAAAGAATTCAGTGGTAAAAGGGATGTGAATATATCCGAGTAGATATGCATAGTTGTCACAGGTCGACGTCGAGGAATTTCATCTAGCAAATAATTAATCTTGGCAATTACCACGTACGTTCTGATGTCACTACGATGAACATTATATTCTCCGAGTATCTACGTACATACAATCGCGTTAACGTGTATACAATATGCAAGAATACAAGTACACACATCCATATGACATCGACATGCGTATAATATATATGTTTATATTTACACAGTGTTGTTGTGCAAAGTGTATATAACATCACGGTGCTTTTCTCTACTTCCCTTTTCCTCTGGTTCCCTCAGTCACCTTCCTTTAGACACGCGGGTATTACATTTCCATGATAGTATGATAGTACATATGATGTTTAGGGCGGACACGTATCAAGGCTCTGCTTGTATATACAGTATACATCCCAACTGGATAGGCTTATTTGACATTGTATAAACTGGCTAGAATTCTGTTGAAGGAACTATGGCTCGGCTATACAATTGCACAATATCTCTCATTGTGTTATTTAATGAATTGAATCACATTCAAAAGCTTATTTTAATCTTTCATTATCACATTACAAATTACCATGACCTCTATATCAAATTGTGAATTTATATATCTTCAATTATTCAAATAACACAATTAACAAGTAATGAAATGAATTAACTTTTAATAACATCGAAGAATTTCCAACGAAAAATAAAATAATATTCTCATGATGCTAATGAAATTATAAAGGTCAAATGTAAATTGATTCAATCGATATTTAAGGTTTTTTATTGAATCATTTATTACGTAACGTGTATTGATATCAGATATTAAATATGACATTAATATTAAATGTGAACAGATGGGATTTATATGTTGTTCACAGGTTTGAACATTGGAGCTTAGTAAATGGAATATCCTGGCTTGAGGGCCTTTCTCTAAAACACTCTCGCCATCGGCATTAATAACACCCAGCTTTACACACACACACATTATATTAAATATATATGTTTAACTTGCCTTTGTGCCTATCTTACTAAATAGATGCGTGCCAAACATACAAACTATAAAACTCTCAGGCAAAATATTAATTTCCCACATTGCAAGCTTCTCATATTACTCAATGTAACAAGAAAATAAAAAAATAACTAACTGATTTATTTGTGAAATTAAATTTAGTAAATCAATCTTATATTTTACTTTTTATTATTTTTATTATTGAAAAATAAATAGGATAAAAAAAATAATAAGTAACTGATTGAATGACAAAGAAAAAAGTGTATTGTCTTTAAAGCCTATTAAACAATTGAATAAATCAATAAAGTGCTGACCAAGTAAATTTCCCTCGGGTAAATCTTTATCCGAGCATAATATTCTCATGCAAAATAATATAGTCTTACAACAACCAATGAAATATATGATAACAGTGATAAACTTTGAGTAAAACGACAATTCCATCCGATATTCATAGTCACATACTTGAGCTCCTATCATCCATAACTCTATTACTAAATTGTTTTCTAAGCTTCTCTTTCAATATTTCGTATTCATGAATGAAATCAGAATAGTTGCATAATAAAGCAATAAATTGTATACTAACAAAACTTAAATATTTAAAATAATAAAAGATAAAATAAGGGTAACAGGTTATATTGTCATTGTCACTTTGTCTAGATTCTACCAACTGATTTAACGACTATTTTAGAAAAGCATGAAATGTAATTTTAACATCTAGTTTTGTGTCATTAATTTGAAATGCTCTTTATAGTATTATATTCAAAGTTTTATAATAATGATAGTCTATGAATTTCAGCTAGCTCATTTGAATAAATATGTATATCTCTATTACATCAACGATAACATCCCAAGTCATTATATTAGCTCAAAATCATGTAAAAATACTTGACAACAAGTATTTTATTAAGTAAAATTCTTTGATAAATGAAAAATACAAAGGAAGGTGATAAAAAACTGAGTAGATGTGAAATTTAGAAATAAATTATGTTCAATTGTAAAAAAATAAAAGCTAAATTGGATGAAATGAATAGATGGTATACATGAAATGGGCTGGTCTTACAATTGTTGACTGTAACACACAGTTGTGCCAAAAGGAGACCTTGATAATTGTATTCTAACACTGGACTTGAACAACTGAGATATCTATATATCTGAATATTTATAGAGACAGAATAACTATTCTCAATAGCAATCGAAGCAAAACTAACATGCTTGTTGGTCTGAATCGTGGTGGTGAGAATCATGTTGTTATTCACTCACTCACTCACTCACTTACTATGTTTTTCTCTCTTTCAAATACTATCATGTAATCAAATAAGGTTGTACTTTGGAATGCTCTGATGATAGCATATATATATTCACGTCTACAGGCCAAGATAGGATACGTTCACTTGGTGGTTATCCTAGAGTGTGGGTAAGTTGTTTACGACATCAACCTCGAGACGCTTTATCGTTTCATAGACTCCAGCCAGTCTACATTAAATTCTCTAGTGACATTAGTTGTACTTGTACACCGTGAGAATAATATTTTGCTTTTAATTTAAACCCTCAATAGACACCGTGAAAAGACATTTTAATTTGACACATTATTGTCTAATGTAATTTTACTTTTGTTGCTTTTTCCTATTTATTATTTTTCATTATCATTGAATAATAAAAATTAAACTATGTAATTTTGTAATTTTAAAATAAATTAACAATTACAATTAACAATTTTATTATTCAATTAAATTTGATGATTATTTTCTGTTAAAGGATAACTGAAATTGTTAAGATAAAACTTGATGGGAGAATTGAAGTACAATGTACTTGTTACAGTACATGGCAATCATTTGAAGTTTTCTCTTGAGTTATATATTTATATACCTTGATCAAATACACAACAACCAAATGCTCAACTATATATACACTAATGGATCTGTAGACGTTGCATACGACAAGCTTTCCTACACTGATTTTGAAAGCACAGCAGCCACACATTTTAGACCAATATACCGAGTCACATTGGTATTTGACATTTCCCTCGTGCATCCTTCATATAACACACATCACAACCTACTTCCTTCGGCTCTTTACATATACAAGTCCATTATCGACTACAATTACCGCGGACTAAAATACTTGACATCATTTCAATCATTTCAAACACTTCCAAGCCTTCGTAACAATTTACTTATTCGTTTTTTGTTTTATTCTGTTTCTATTTTCAATATTAGTTTGGTTAACAAGCTATTAAGCATTTCATTTTCTATACCTCATCAATAACTATCAAAATAACTATGAAAAAAAAAATAATATGAATCACAAACGAAAATAAAGCTGAGTTATTTTTTTAATAAATTAATTTAGTTTTTTGTTTTTTGCCTATTAATATTTTAGATATTTATGTATTTTATGAATATTATTTTTATATTGTGTAATTTATTTGAGTATAATTAATTTAATCGTCGTTGTTCATTTAGTGGAAATAAAAACCTTGATGAAAAACGTGTAGAATTTATTCCCTGAATTTAATTATTCTTTGACGACAAGTCGTCAAAACACTCGCGACAAAGCATTCATAAAAGTAAAAAAATTAAAAAAATAAAATTAAACAAATAGAAAAAAAGGCAGTTGACTGTAAAATTTAAAAAAGCACCGTCAGTTTTTGTTTTTATTTTTGTTATATATATATATATATATATTTCTTCTTTCTTTTTTATTTATTTTTGTTCAAGTCTAAAAACCTGAATGTAAACGTGTAGTGACGTAAAACATGAAAGGCAACTCAGAGGCGATGCTTTTAAGGTAATTAAATGTATATTTTCTGCATACAGAGCAACATGCACTTATATTTTAGTGAATAATATAAAATGTTTATGAAAAAAACTCACTCGGTACCACCACGATGTAGATTGAATTGATCGAATTTGAGCTCGACAATTTCATCTTGATGACCGGTAAATGTATAAAGAAGACAATCAATATTTAATGGATATCGTTTCGGAAAGTCAGGTGACATAAAGCTTCCTCCTTGTGGACTGTATGAGCTACTGTAAACAACGCAGGAACAGCCTGAAAAAATAGTAAATAAAATACTTTAACTTCTACATAATAATAATTTAATAATGAAAATAAAATTCAATTGTTATTCATTATTATCCACGTGTTTCATCTGGTGCCTTTGATCAATTGTCTTATTGAGAAATTTCCACAATTATCTACGTGGTTTGAATAATGAATCACCACACCTATTCTAACATCAATTCACGACTTTGTTAATTGAAATATTGATTTTTCAATATTTTTGGGTTCTAGCCAGATAGTGATGATCGAATGATTGAATGTTTTTCTATTTTTAGTCCAACAACTAATATTTATTTAAAAAATTTATTTGTGTTTGCATAAATATGCTCATCCTCATTTGTTTTAAATACTGACATTAAAAGTATATAGCTTTTTGTAAAACCATTAGCGTCAACTCGTTGCCAGCCCAGTGGTAAAGCAGGAGAAAAACAATTAATGAGAACACCAATATAATTAATCAGACCAAGCCAAGTGTACGACTTGAAAAAAATAAAATTGAATAAAATGAAAGAGTTATTAAGAGAAAGATGGTAATTGTAAAAAATTTAATAAAAAAAAAATTATAAAAACTGCAGAGGTAATGAAAAAAAAAGGAAAAAAAATAAATTTAATGTCCGGTTAATTTACGACGATTTTAGGACTTTTTTGCATTGATTTTATTACATAATTATTATTATCAAATTTCAATGAAAAATAATTTATTGTGATAGAAGAAAAAAAAATATTTTATAATTTATTTGAATAATTAATTTTAAAAGATATTTCATTTTTTTAGTTTGGCTTGACTAAATGGCCCTAGTATTTTATTTTCTTTATATATATTATTATAATTTTTTTTTTTTTTTAATTTAATTTAGTTTTTTATATTTTTATTTTCAGCAAAGTCAACGAGGACACACTTAGTGATACTTGAGGCACACGTCTGCTTCAACCGAGCAAATTGGCAGTGGTGTATAGGGGCCAAAGAGAAAAAAGAGTAAGTGTACAAAATGACTGAAACAAAGTTTTGTTTTGCCCGGGGTATGGAGGCCATGGTACCAGCAGACTGGATGAGACTCACTAAAAACGACAAAATGAAACATAGTGGCTTGCTTCACGTGTGCTCCATGTATTTCATTTATTCCTTTCTTTTTTTTTTTCCTACTCTATCTATTTTACTGTCCACTTGCTCAATAAAAGCCAGGTTAATTAAAAAAGTCTCGAATACAATAAAAGTGGTTCACCACTTTAATATCATATCATTGCCTTTTTTATTTTTTTTCATTATTACATTTTAATAGTTATAATAAAATTCAAAATTTGCTGACCATGTTTTTTTTTCTGGCTTTTATTGCAGTTGGGAAGAAATACCAGATTAAAATTTAATGCAAGCAGAATAAGAGTAGTGAGTTTTTTATACGCCAATATGTACAAGTGTTGTGTCTTCAAGAGTGAAAAGTACTTATCAAAATACAAGACGACACATTCCACAAAGACGTTTACAAATCTAGGTGAGTTTTCTTTTTTCATTTTTTTACTGAAACATCCCTATCCAACAAGAAGATCGTTGCTCGGTCACGTTCTTGGCTGACTTGGTAGAATCTATCTAACCACCCTTCTCGTCCTCTTTTTGCACCACTTTTAGACTATTTATATCTCAAGGAGCTACAGTTCACTAGCTAATGGCTGAAAAGTGGCACGTGGGCATACATACTCTTTATATTTCCTATTATGAATAGAAGAATGAAGCCTCTCTTCGAGACATTTGATTGGTTCTCGAAATAAGAGTTCATTTGTTTTTGTTTATTTTATTATAATATTCTAAGGTTCTTTACCCGTTGCTGAGTAAAACTTTTTTTCGTTAACTAAAAAAAGAAATTTGGTATGTTTCAGACCAGAATTATGTATTCCTTATTTACCTAATTTTTAAAAAAAACAAAATAGTTTTTTATGAATAGTTTAATGAAAAAAAAAAACATACATCAAATGGGTAAACTTAGACGACTTTGGTGTAAAGTTGATATTTGAAAAGAGAAACTTTTTTAGATAAAGATTGATTAATTTGATTCGATAAATTAGGTTCAAAAGCGAATAAACAGGGAAGGATTATGGAATAAAAAAACGTCCGGCATACCTACAACATGTGATACTCCAGAAGAAGTTTCACTTCCCCCGTTTATAATCTCAACACACTAAATTTTTTTTTTTTCGTCGAAACTTCTGCGGGCTTTCATTTTTAACAAATTCTAACGATCGAGAAAAGAAGAAAGGCCGCAGAAATTCACATTTTAAAAAAATTTTTTTTTCGCTCATAAGCCTCTCCTTCCGAGATTTCGAGAAGACAAACCCCTTTAACTGCATCAAATTTTTGACATCGTCTTAATCGACTTGAAATAGGTTGAAACGTCGAGAAAAAAAGAGAGCCCGCAAAAATATTGATTTTTAAAAATTTTTTTTTCTGGACCTAAGACATTCGTGAAAAATTTACCCAGAATCCCGGATGGGAAGGCTTATGGGCAAAAAAAAATTTTCTAAAATTAAAATTCCTGCGGGCTTCCTTTTTCCTCGACGTTCCTTGCCATTTGTAATGAATTCTAACGATCGACAG
>JAPYYR010001450.1:0-15113 GCA_030523065.1 Aphidius colemani
TTTTTTTAACAAAAACGAAAAAACATCCGTAGAAAATATATAGATGGATTTTATCGTTTTCAATCAACTTATATATGAATAAAATTAAAAACTAAATCTTTTGGTTCGTTTAATGTTTTGAAATCAATAATCAATAAAAATTTATATATATATTTTATTAATTTGACTTTATTATAAATGAAAAAATTAATTAATATTTAATACAATGCAATTAAAATTGACAAATTAAAAATGTTAAAAACGAAAAACTAGGTTTTTTTTTAGACAATATTCTTGGAAATAAAAAAATCTATTGATAAATTCTTTAAAAAATTAACAAATTCCAGTGAGAGATTGTTGCCTATTGTATTTATTATATATATTTTATTTTCATAAGAAAAGAAAAGGGAAAATTTTAAACAGAAAAATAATGCTATTGCTGAAGAATGTTAGGCATTGGCGACTTGTTGTCGCGCTTATGTTGGAGATCGCCCCATGGGTACCATTGTGGTAACAGTTGTAACAAAAAATTTAAACATCGATACTTTGAATGACCCAAAAAAATATTGTCAAAATATATTTTATAACAATTGTTCTTCTTCACGCTTATTCGTTCATGATTATAGTTTTTCATCTTCCCTTAGTAGAAATTTCTGAAAATAATTTCCGAAAATAGACAGATTTAAAAAAAAAATTAAATAGCAAGTTGCAACGAATTTAATTCTCAAAAAATTAAATGGCTAAATTAGTTTTAAAGAAAATGTTCTTTTAACTTTTAAATAAATTTAAATTTTCCATAAAAAAAAAAAAACAAGATAGAAATTGTAAAAAAAATGATAACCACAGAGACAAACCTGTCCGATCCAATCAGGATTAGATAAATCATAATAGGATGAGGTTACATGGTGAATTGATATCGGCTTTTAAAAAGCCACCCCCAACCCCTCGATCAATTTGTGGTGTGCCCTGCAATATATAATTTTTTTTTTTTTATTTTCACCCCTTCTTATTTTAATTCTTGTCCAGCAGGCACACAAGAGGAGCATATTGTATTGGATTAAATTAAGCAATGTATGAACAAATTTCATCTACACATACACTCATAAAATCATAGATAATATATCAATAGAAAACTTGTGTGCCAAGTGAATCGTGTACATGTATTTTTTTTAAGCAAGAAAAAAACCAGAGCAACAAATAAAATGAGCTCTCCCTATTTAAAAATGTAACTTGGGGATCATCAATGAAATAAAAAAAATAAAACTAAAAAGGGGTTGTATTATTTTGTCATGTGACCTGTATCACCTGCTTCTCTACACGTGGTTTTTTCTATTATTTTTATTTCCATTTAAAAATTATCTTTTTTAATAATATTATGGCCACACATAATTTTAGATTGAGTATTTTAGATAATTTTAATTTTCCAAAATGATTTGTTATTAATATTTATCTTATGTGAGGAAGTAAGAGAGTTCAATAGATATTTCATATATTTTTTTCAACTATTTTTCTAGTTGATTTTTGAGGGGTTTATATAAGTGAATGATTAACTCTTAAAATCATGTAAACACCCAACTAATGGTTAAATACGTTTGTATCGTTAAAATTGTATTTCAAATGTCGCCACGTGTCGTATTACAGGGTAAATATAAGAGCAATATGTTGAGGCACGTGGCTATCGAGTGGCAATCATCTGCCAAAGTCAAAAAAAATAAAATAAAATCATCGAAAAATTTGGATTTTATAAGGTAATTTTATTGATAATTTATAAATTATAACAGAAAGAAAAAAAGTAAATAGATAAATGAATAAAAACAATTATTTAAAAATGTTTTAAAAATAAAACTGGCTAACTCCAGTCTAAAAATTTTTTATTTTTAAATTTCTATTTATTGTTTGAAAAATAAAGAAGAAAATTAATAAAACATGAGACAAGAATATAATACAAGTCTTAGTCATATAATATAAAAAAACCATTAGCCATCATCCGAAAACTTTTGACACTTGCAGAACCATAACGAATTGGCTTCAAACCAAAAGAGAAAAATAATAAAAAAAATTCAGAAGGGATCGACTGAATTGAAGTATCAAAATATAAAAATATAGAAAGAGAAAATATAAAATATGTTGGTGATATTGTGGACATTATTATATACTTGTCTCTTTTTATTTATGTTAAATAAAATAAAAAGCACAATTCAGTAGCATCCTGTGCATAACAGTCAGCTTGTAAAGATACATCCATATTAATAAATAAATACAATGATATATAGGGGAAATGATACAAATTTCAACAACAAAGAAATTCGTCTTGGTCTTGGTTCAAAAATAATGTACAGACCCATAAATATTATATTCAAGTCATTGGCTTGCAATTTTTAATAACTCACCCTTAACATTAAACAATATATTATTTAGAAAAATTTTGACAATAAATAATTATTAGAAATTTTTATTACTATTAAAACTATAAAAGACAAATTTATTTTTGAAAAAAATTATTTAGTTGATTATTGACACGTTAATTAATGATTTGGGGGTGTCAGTCGAGTAGGACGCTCTATGAGTCCATAGAGTCAGATTTCTGCATAAGACTACCTTTACTTTCTTGTTCTTTATTTATTTAATAAAAAAAGAACGCAAAGCCTAAAATTTCTGAAAATTGGTGAATAGATAAAGCATAAATGATTCTAACAATATTACAACAATTTAAACAATGATTTAGTATTATTTTTCATTGTTATTAGATATTTTAAGATGTTTTCTTAGATAGGTCGTCAATAGTTATCAATAATATTAATTATTGTTATTTAATTTATTGGAATAAAAATTAGTAATAAATAAAATAATATGAGGATGGCATTGAGCTTGTATACAGAGTTGATATACGTAGAGGGATGTTGGATGAGGGGTTGATGCACATATCCCCATTGATGATAATACGTTGATGATAATCGTGATATTAATATCGCATTGGGAAATGCGCACATGCGTGCAAGGCCTTACCAATGAAATTCGCTATGGTGGAACACTTGCTTCTCGCGGTTTATATATATTATTATATTATTATTTTCAATAGATCCTGATTTTTTGGTTGCTGGGTTATATTTTGGGGTGTGGGTCACAAATACAAGGGAGTAGATCAGGGTAGACACATCATAACAACAACAACGTTATTTAAGTGTGAGGGAGGATATAAAGACCAAAAATCATGCAGCCGGTGATGAAACAAACCCCCTCTTATGTATATACATATAATATTTTTTATTTTTTTATTTTTTTGGACCTTTAACACCCCAATGTATACATCATACATGCTTTTTTTTTTTTTTGCCAAAATAGAAACACCAACAAAGTGCATAAACATATAAATTTTCACCTTGTGCACGTGTCTCTATTTATTTATCATTAATTTATTCAATTATAATTATTTAAGACAATAAAAATTTAAGTTAAATTTAAAATAATATTAGAAGTTAATAATTGACCAGAAGAACTGTAAAATAATGTTAATTTATTAACTTGAAATAAAATTAACAAACTGGTTTTAAAATTTCAAATTACATTTAAAAATTAACGAAATAAATTTTCTAATAAAATTTAATAATTAAATAACTAATTTAACACTAACTTATATCAATTTTATTGATTATTTTTCGGTTTAGATTTACTTTTTTATCTTGATAAATCTTTGAATCTATAAATGTGGTTTTTTTTTTTTCTTTTTTATAAATTAAACATAATGCACCACAGGATAGAACTATTATGTTTTTTTAACAATATTTAATTTTTGCTGATGATGCATTGGCATAAAAAAATAAAAAAAATATACATAGATGTGATAAGAAAAACAGCATGCTGAGATGAGTGACCGTACATTGAAAACACTTGTGCCACATTAATACTTGATACATACGAAAAAAATAAAAAAAAAAGGAGACGAGTAAAAATATAAAGGGGATAAAAGAAATATATATGTATCAAGAAAAAATGAATAAGATGAAAAATAAAAAAAAAAATGAGGAAGCCTTGATCGGTGTGGTTGAGAGGGTGACGACGTGTGAACACTTGTGTTTTCCCTGGTCTTTATAGTTGACGACGACACACCAGGCATTCTGTCCCCTGGATTATTATATGACTCACAATAAAATAGGTGTATGTACCAAATTAAATATTTTAAAATTAAAAAATTATATACGAAAAACATTTAAATTTAAATGCTATTTTAAAAAAAACAAATCAAAAAATCAAATTTCATTTTCTATTTGTTTTTGTATAAATTAAATTATAAATTTAAAATATTTTCAACACAAAATTTGCTATTGATACTAGTCTAATAGGAAAAGATGAATAACAGCAGTTTTTAAATGTCAAATTTATATGCACATGTGCAGGATAAAACCACCCACTAAATCAGTCACGATTAAATCATATATTTTTCTATGCAATTATTATTTTATTCACAATATATTGATGATTTTATCAGGTTACTTATCATACAGCTAAAATGTTAAAGATCAGATAAAAAAATGTTTATTTTTTATTTGTTAATGCATTAAAATAGGGAATAAGAATAAAGCACTTAATTTGGTAATCAAGCGTTGATTCAAATCCACCTTTTTGATGCATTTAGCTTTTTAGATGGTCCAACACACTGTGGATTGGTTTATATATGGCTAAATGTTAAATTTACCCTATAGATACTCAATGGGACACACATTGGTTTGCAGCTGAGCCAAACAATGTCCTTTCACATGAAGCTTTTACAGCCCCATCAGTGAAAAACCATCAAATGATATCACCAACAATTTATATCGACTTGAATTTTTTATATAAAATATACATTTTTTTTTCTCCTTAAAAGCTTTATAAACTATTTTTAAGCTTTTTTTTCTGTTGAAAAATAACTTCTTAATTTTATACAAACAAGGTATTTAGAATTTTTTAAATGGAAAAAAAAAAATAGGAATTTTTAAAAAACATTCCTATTTAAAAAGAAAGAAAATTCTTGTCTTTTTTTTCTCAACAGGTATCAGGGGGCTTGCAAGAAGTGTTTTGTAAAAAAAAAAGAAAAAAATGTAAAATATCTTTACAAAAACATTTTTCTTATGAAAATTAAGAAATAAAGAAAAAAAAAAAAAAGCAAGTAATATAGCTTCGAGGTTTTAAAAATAATAATTTTATTGAAGAGTCAAGGTCAAATAAAAATCATTGTTGCAAGCAAACAAGTACGTCTCGCCGATATTGTCATCTACACGTGCCAAGGCGTCAGCGGTTTTGGCGCCAGACCGTCATTATATGCCAAAAAAATAAATAGAAAATTTTCAGGACCTTTAAAAATTACATTTTTTAAAAAATTTAAATAATAATAAGGAGTCATCAGAAGGGGAGGGGCTTAATCCGTCTAGACAAACCAATTGGATTTTCAAAAAAATAAAAAAATTTCTACTCGTTTAAATAGTAAAAAATAATAAATAAATAAAATGTTAGAGTGTAACGAAGGGTACCATTGAATTTAATAGATTAATTACACCTTGCAAGGGTAAAAGAAGATAGATAAAAAATAGTGGGAGAGATAAGTAGAGAGACCACTGATGGTTTTGTCTAGTTCCCGCCTACCTAGACATTCACCCTGTCTTGGTCATGATTTTTATGGCTCCAGCATCACAGTGAACACCATAACACTTTGCCAATTGGATAGAATGCACTGAGGTCAACCAAAGAGAACCAAGGGGATTCAAGGGGAACCAAAGGCTACCAAAGGGATTCAAGGGGAACCATAGCGAGTCATAGAAAATCAAGGGGTCAGAAATATATTGACAAAGATAACAAAATTTCCATTCCAAGTATAAAAAAAATAAAAAAAACAATTGATTATTATTTAAGGAAGGGATATATTTTATAAAAATATCAACTACTGACTAGTCACCAATGTTCCCCACCAACTTTTTCGAAAAAAACCCTTATCGTTTATGGTGTTTCTTTTTTTTTTTTCGAAGTCTCACCCTCTGGTTATTTAAGGCACGTGTTCACTCATGTTCATGTTAGTTTAATATCTACCATCGTCCTAAACACTACGAGATTTTTTTTTTTTTTAATTTTTTTATTGCTCTTCAAACAGGTTCAACTGTTTGTTGGTTTTTTTTAAATTATTGTTTTAAATTGATTTATTAATTTTTGAAGAAAATATGGATCTATAAGTGTTATTGAATTTTTAAAATAAAAGTGAAATATGATTTTTATTGTTTAAATAAAATATTTGAAGAAAGAGGTGACATTTTGGTTGACAGTGAATTTTATGATTGGATATTATGGTGATTGTTCATCCAAGTTATTTGGATAACAGAGCATCGTTGATTAAGATGCAATCCGTTTTAAATTTTAATGAATTATCATGTTTTCATGTTAAAAATAAATTAACAGTTTGTGCAGCATCGATTATTAATAAAAATTCAATGACTGAAATTGTTAATGTTCATCGAATTGCTGAGAATAACACTATGTTACTTCAAAATGTAAGTAAAAGAATTACTTAATTTAAATTTTATTTAACTATATATATTTTTTTGTAAATTAAATTAACTGGTGGGTTTTTTACTTTGGAATTTTTTTTTTTTCAACCTGCTGAGACTGTCACTGATAAGACATAAAATTAGCCAGTATTTTTTTCAATTATCTCAACAAATAAGTCATGAAAAAGAAAAATTTCCATTTGAAACTTTGATTAAAATTAATTTTTTATTTTTAAATTAATAAGTTAATAACTCGAGATCAAAAATAATAATTTGTATATTTTTAAAATGATTTTTTCAGGCAGAAATTGTTGAGTCAAATAGTCGAATGGTTTGTACTGGTGGTCATGTTAATCCAACATGCTGGATAAAACACGTACAAATATCAAGTGATTGTCAAACGACAAATGTACAATTAATCCATGACAATAGAGGTGTTTATCTTCAAGCCTTGAGGACAATTAAACCAGGTGAATCATTATTCATGTGGTTCAGTGATACCATTTTAAATATGATGGAAATTCCTGGCTACTTGAATCCCTTTAACATTATTGGTAAGTCGAAAAATATAAATCACAAATTAAAATAATTTTTTTACCTGTTTATAATTAGATTGAATTTTAAAAATTAAAAAAAAAAAAAAATGTTCTTTTCAAATTCCAAGTACTAATGGATTTTTTTCATTTTTTGTTTAGATAAAAATCGTTACCAATGTGGTACCTGTAAGTCGATAATGGAATATCCAAATACATTAAAAATTCACATTGGCTTAAATTGTGATAGTCTATCTTTAAATAGTTTATGGAAAAAATTGTCAAATAATTTTAACTCAACCCTAGACTTATCAAGAACTTTAACAACATTTAAATTTGAATTAAAACCATCAAAAGTCAGATTAACACCAACATTATCACCAAAAAGTCATCATGATAAAACAAGACAATATACACTATCTCCATTGTCATCATCATCAAGTTCATCCCTAGATATATCAAATTTAAATCAATGGAATCGACTATCACCATTGTCACATGATGAGGTAAATCATCAATCATCAGCATTCAAATTATATCATAAAAAAAATAAACCATACAAGCATGACAATCATTTGGCATCTAGAAATAATTTATCACCAAATTATTTAAGTGATAATTCATCACCATATAAAAGAGAAAATTTATCACCATTCAGTACAACTGGAGTTTATCATGTGCAGCCTGATTATCATCAGAATGACGTTGTCATTTCGTCACAGAAAGTAGTACCAATTAATTATCATTATCAGCAACAGCATCATCAACAACAACAACATCAAAATATTTGTAATATGCTACCAAGTGGTCCAGTTGTTGATGACGCTCATGCAGCACATATTGAAACAATATTTAGTAATATTGGCAAGTCTGGTGATGGACATCGTTGTGTTTATTGTGGTAAAATATATTCACGTAAATATGGATTGAAAATTCATTTACGAACACACACTGGTTTTAAGCCTTTAAAATGTAAATATTGTCTTCGTCCATTTGGTGATCCAAGCAATTTAAATAAACACATGAGGCTACATGCTGAAGACACAAATGCACCATATAAATGTGATATTTGCGGCAAAGGACAAATTAGAAGAAGAGATTTAGAACGACACATGAAAGCTCAACATGATCAACTTAATAATTCAGCAGGTAATGAGACGGAATTTTATGAATCAGAAGTTGAAATTGATGTTTAAGTTTTTATCAAACGAAAAGCTATACAAATTTATAAAAATATCAAGTGATTTTTTTTTTTTCTGGTTGTGACATGTACAAATTATTAATTTTTTTTTTAACTAATTTAATTTATATAGTTTAAAGAAATTATATTTAAAGACAAAAAATAATAATAACTGTTTATATATATATATATGTAAAAAGCAAATGTTTATAATAAAATAAAATATAATATTTTTTTTCTTTTTTTTTACAAATTTATATTTTATGTTTTAATTTTTTTTGTAGATTATAGTTAATTTAATTTTTTTATATAATAGTTTATTGAATAATTTACAAATATCTGAGTACAAAATTGTTGATATATTTAATATTAATTAATAATAATTTTTGTTGAAACAAAGATTTATATGAAGAAATAAAATATAAAAATTATTTTTATCATTATTCTTGTTTATTTTTTTATATCTTCCTTGCTGAGCTACTATTTGATAATACTAGTTATATGTTCGTCATTGCTTATCAGCCAACACAAGGTATAGTAAGGATAAGTTATCAGAAATTTTTTCTACAAATTCATAGATTCATCAACAAATTGGCAATAAAACAATCGATAAAAAAGTCTAAAAAATATATTTCAATTATTCTACTAATGAATTAGGTATAATTATATTATCAATTAAATTAATTGAGTATATTATTTTGTAATTTTTAAATTTCATTATCATCAAAGTAACTCCTTAAACCACAAAATGAAACAATTATTATCCACATGTTGGTGACCCAATTAGTCTCCAGCGATAACAATGAATATTTATTTTGCTTCTTTTGTTGTATATTTTTCCCTTTTCTTTGTTTAACAAGCACCATTTTCATTAGCCCTCATATATTTGCAACCCTCTGATAATGCACTCTGTATAAAACAATTTTGATTTGATCAAATACACACACCCAAATTCACACACACTCTTTGCCCATCAATGCAATCGAGTTTCACACAAATACAAAGCTAACAACAGTCGGTTAAATATTAATTAAGGTATTATTATCATAAGTATATAGTGATAATACAAATAAGAGTTAAAAATGACGGCCTTGGATACGATAACAAGTAAATTTGATGAACTTGTTAAATGTACAAATGATCTTCTTAAAGCTGTTCTAAGTGGTTCTTATGAAAAAGGTCAGTTTCTTAGGTTAGCTTTTATATATTGAAAAAAAAACTAACAAAATAACATTGTTATTATTATTGTTTAATTAATTTGTATTTGTTTCATTGGTTTATGTACTTTATTTGTTGTTTTAGAACTTGGTTTGTTTGCAAATAGTCAAGAAGATGTTAGAAAAGAATGGGCATCATCAATAGTTGAGTGTGATCATTTAAAATCAGAAATATCAACAATTTCAGATGAATTATCAAGTACAAATAGAAAACTTGAAGAGGAAAGAAAAAATCGTATTATTCTTGAAAATAAAAAATTTCAATTGGTGAGAATTATTATGGTTTTGTTGATAAGGGCTTTCGAATTTTTATAATATTTTTATTTGTAAATCAACAATAGGAAAAATCACTTGCACAAGATAGAGCTGAAGTTAGACAAAAATGTTTGACATTTGTGCAAGAATGTGAAAGATTAAAAAGTGCATTGGATAAAACAAGAGATGATTTAACTAAATCTCGTCAATTACTTAATGAAGAAAGAAAAAAATATTCTGCTGTTGAAGAAGAGAAAATTAAATTGGTAATTATAATATTTAAAATAAGTGTTTAAGAAAATTATTTAATTGTTTATTTTTATTGTATTTTCAAAATTGCACAGATTTCAAAAAACAATGAAATTGAAGAAAAATTATCAGAGTCAATAAAACAATGTGAAATATTGAAAATTCAATTGAAACAAAATGAAGAAGATTCATTAAAATTACAACAGCTATTTGAAGAAGAAAAAAAGAAAAATTTAAACAATAAAAATCAAGAGGTATATTGAATATATCTATTAAATAAATTGAATCAAATTAATTCTGTAATTTTGTTTTTTATAGCAAAATAATGCAACTAAAATTGAAGAAATTGAAAAAAAACTATCAGCGTCTGTTGAAGAATGTGAAAAATTAAAGACTCAAGTTCAGCTATTTGAGAATGAAAAGAAAATATATCATGATGAAGAAAAAAAACAAGAGGTAAGCTAACATCTATTATCTTATTTTATAAAAGTTAATTATCTTTGGGTTCAATTTATAGAAGAAAAAAGCTATTGAAATTGCTGAGTTGGAAAAAAAAATATCATCATCTGCTGAAGAATATAAACAATTAAAAATTGAATTAGAAAAATCAAAAAATGAGTCGATGCAATCATTAAAGTATCTCGAAGAAGAAAATATAAATTATAAAAATATCGAAATAATTCTAGAGGTCTGTATGAAAATATATTTAAAAAAACTGCTAATTTTTTACTAATAAATATTCAATTTATAACAGAAAAAAATTGAAGAACTCCAAAAAGAATTGTCACTATCAGTTAATAAATGTAAACAATCGAAAATTGAATTAAAAAAAGTAAAAGATGAAGCAATTAAAACTGAGCTTCTTAAAATCCTCGAACAAAGTGAAAAAGATAGATGTCAAGCTGTAATTTTCGATGAACAAACTAAAAAAATAGAAAATCTAAAATGTCAATTGTCAACATGTACAATGGAATGTGCAGAATTAAAAACAAATTTAAATAAAACAAAAGAAGAACTATCTAAAACACTTAAGCTTTATGACATGGAAAAGAAAAAATATCAAGAAACTTATGTTGAAAAAAATCATTTGGTTAGTATCAATTATTTTTTATAAATTAAGAAATGCTTTGATAAATTATTTACAAGAGTTATTTATTTTATTTAAGACTCATTTTCAGTTAGTCCTTGAAATGGTAAATATGTGCTTTTTTTTCATACAATTTATGTTGTCTTTTTTCAGATAAAACAAATCGAAAATATAGGAGATGTACAAGACAAATTACTAGCATCACTTCAAGAATGTGATCGTCTTAAAGATGAACTCGAAAAAGCACAAGAAGAAGCCATCAGTACTCATCAACAACTTGACGATGAAAAACAAAAATACTGTACATTGGAAAATGAAAAAAATCAACTGGTAAGTAGTACATATTAAAAATAAATTATTAACTATTTAAATTGTCCAATAAATTAATTTTTTCCTTATGTTATTTAGAAAAAACAAATTTCAATTAATAGTGAAGTACAAAAAAATCTATCAACAGTTACTGAAGAGTGTGAAACCTTAAAATTAAATACAAAAAATTTACAAAAAGATCTTGATAATTGTCGTCAACAGTTGAATGAAGAAAAACAAAAATATTTAGCACTTGAAAATAAAAAAAATCAAATGGTAATTATTTATTTTATTTAAAAAAAATATAAATATTAATTTATTGTATTTATTTTTAGAATAAAAACACAGGAAAAAATTGTGAATGTGAAGAAAATCTACCAGCATCATCATTAAGTTATGAAAAATTATTAAATGAATTAAAAAAAACTCAAAAAGAATTGATTGATGCTAATCAAAAATTGGATTATGAGAAGAAAAAATGTACTGCTGTTGAGCATAAGAAGAATAAACTTGTAAGTTTGTCATTTGGATAATAAAAATTATGAAAATTATAATTATTAAATTGTTTTTAATTGCAGGAAAGACAAATGACTATTGCACGGGATATGCTGGTCATTGAAGATTGCCAAGATGTCATTAACAAACCACTTGAAATAATACCACCACCAGTTTGTCAAGTTAATGAAAATGTTTGCTCATCATTTATCAATACCAAAAATGAAAATAAAACAATTGGAGTGTAAGTTAATTTAATTATTGATTTAAAAAATAACATTCTATATCTATTTTATCTTATTTATTGATTTTTTATTTATAGAAAAAATACAACAGCTAATAACACGTGTAATGAATCAGTGGTAGCTGATTTTAATGAATCAGTGGCAACTGATCTTAATGAATCAGGGGCAACTAATCTTAATGAATCAGAGGCAACTGATTTTAATGAATCAGTAGTAACTGATCTTAATAATTCAGTAGTAACTGATCTTAATGAACCAGTAGTAACTGATTTTAATGAATCAGCTGTAACCAGCTTTGATGAATTATTAAAAACAGATAATTCTCCATTGAAACCAGCTGATAATTCAAGTGATATTGATAAAAAACTAATTTCAAATAAACGTAAAAGAAAACAACGAAATTCAAGTGTCGAAATTACACCAAAAAAACAGAAAAAAACATCGAAAAAATCGAAAAAGTCAAATAAAAAAATTAATGTTTTATTGGATAATGAAGAGATTGATAAATTATCTGTTGAAAATTCAAAAGACATGGATTTTGATGATATTGATGAAACATTTGTTGTAAAATTTAATAATCCAAATAAAAAGAATAGAAAAAATAATAAAAAAAATTCCCCAACAACATTGGAAGAGAAAAATACGTCAACGTGTACTTCTGATGATGAATTTGAAGGAATTTTTGAAGAAGTTGATGAAACATTTGTTGAAAGAACAAATGATTCAAGCAAAAAAGATAAAAAAAATAATAAGAAAAATCTTTCAGTAAAATGGGGAGAGGTTAGTACATTTGATGAAAAAATTGATGAATTACTTGAACAAGAAATTGATGAAACATTGAATGATTTAAATAAGAAAAATAGAAAATATAATAAAAAAAATGTAACGTTAAAATTGGGAGAAGAAAGTACATCAAAACCTGATGAAACAATTGTTGAAAAAGCTGATGAAGTATTTGTTGAAAAATTAAATAATAGTTTAAATAAGAAAACTAGAAAAAATATTAAGAAAAATGTATCAATAAATTTAGGAGAGGAAAGTACTTTAACAAGTGATGAACAATCAAATAATATGATTGTTAATAATATTGATGGATTATTTGGTCAAAGTCCACCAAGTTCAAACAAAAAAAGTAAGAAAAATAAAAAACATGTATTATTTAAATTAGGCGATGAAATTTTATCAACATCTGATGAAAAAATGAATGAAATAATTGCTGGAAAAGTTGTTAAAAAAAAAGAAACTTCCAATAAAAAAAATAAAAAAAAAGTTGAATTATTAAATTTAGAAGAAAAAGCTATATTGCCTGTTGAAAATGAAATGATAATTCAAGAAGATAATAAATTAGTCTCTCAAAAATTACCTGGTTCAAATAAAAAATATAAAAAAAAAAATTTACCACCATCAACTAAAGAGTCAATCCAAGCGACACTTGATAAATTTAAAGAAATTATCGGTGAAAAAGACAATGAAACGGCTGTACAAAAATCATCAAATAAAAAATATCAAAAAAAAATACCAACAAGATTAGAAGAAAGTAGTGAAAATCCTGTTGAAATGGATGAAATAGTTATTGAAAATACTGATCCGTTATTTGACAATACAGCTAAACAAATTGAAGAAAATTCAATTGAAACTTCAATTGATGAGCCAGCTGAAAACTCTATTGCTGAATTAATTGAAAAACCATTTGATCAAACAATTGATAAGTTAATTGAAAATGACATTGATTATTCATTGCTACCATCACCGAAATCTCGTAAAATTCGTTCATCAACATCACGTACATCAATAAAAAAACCTCAACAAATTGAACAAAAACAAATGAATAATTCCGAGATTGAAATAAATAATGATGTTGCTAAAAATCCATTAGAAAATTGTGATGTTGAAAATCCAAATAAATTAAAATTAACACCAAAAATTGATTCAAATCATGATAATATTTCAGCACTCAATGGACTAAGATTTGATAGTCCAATAGTGTCACTTGAAAAACTACGCGCAACAAATTTTAAACAAATAACACAACGAGTTAAAAGGAAAATGAATATATCAAGTCTTACGTTGAGTGATTAAATAAAATTAAAAAATATAATAATCCAAAGTTTATGTTGTATCAAGCAACAACTACTTACACTTAAAAAATAATAAATAAATAAATCATCAAAGACAGTATATTCAGATAAGTCATTTAATATTATTTGACATGTATTAATAATCATTAAACAATAATCAACAAATTTTATGAACAAATCATAATCATGAAAAATATTTTTCTAAGTGAAATATTTTTAGCCAAACTGTCACACTAAAATAATAGCTTTTCTTTGTGAATGAATACACAATTATTATAAGATTTGTTTTTTTAATTTGTATTGGATAATATTTGCTATAGTTATTGATTGTTAGTTTATTATTTTTCATTTATGGTATTATAATTTTATACTAGTGTAATTAAAATTAAACTTTAATTGTTTTTTGAAATTTAAAAAATGTGTTTGTTATTTTTGTTAAACTCATGTTGTTTTTTTAAATAAATAATATGGTTTTATTTGTTAGAAATTTAACAGATATATTTAGCATTGTTTCATGAAGCAATATGAAAATTAAAATAATTTGAATCTTCTTTGGTAATCATCACCTGGAAATCATCAAGATAAGGTAATACATAAAAAATAAATTTTAATGCAGAAAAAAATAAATTTCAATTATCTTCTGGTTTTTTTTTTATTGTTTGATTTACAAAAAAACTTTGTTTAATTTACAAATAAAATTTATTGAATTCAGCATTAAGTTCAATAATATTGGAGCATTGTTAAGTTTTTTATTCTCACGAATAATAAAAAAGAGAAATAGAATTTTCAATTTAATTTTTAATTTAAAAGAAACAAAGTTATTTTATTATTTGTTAAAAATAATAAAATAATAATTTATGTATATTTATTTGATTCTAAATATTTATTTTTAATATAATATATTATTAATTAATAGAAAATGTATTTTTTTTTTATTAACAAAGGATATATACTATTTCTTTGACGTTTTGTTG
>JAPYYR010001451.1:0-24338 GCA_030523065.1 Aphidius colemani
GTTTCTTTTAAATTAAAAATTTAATTGAAAATTCTATTTGTTGAATTCATCAAGTACGCTCTCAGCTCTCATTCGATAACTTACCAACTTAGCACTTAGTGTGAAATGTCAAGACTAGAAGAAAAAAAAATCATGTGACGTACATTTTTATTAAAAAATAAAAAAAGAAGAAGAACACAACAAAAAAAAAAATAGAATAACATGCCAAAAGTTTGTCTACCTTGTCAACTTTAATTTAAGTTTCTGTAGTCCTAAAGTGATTAAATTAAATTTTCGTAAATCAAATAAACTAGCGGAGTTTTTATATCGATAAACACTCAAAGTAACAATTTTATTCATTAAAAAATGCAGGTTTTTGTTAAAAAACTAAGCTCAGAAAACTTAGGAGAGGTTATTGAATGTTTAGATACATTTTGCCGGACAGTAAGTATTGTTTATATCTAAAAAATGAATGTTGGCTGAGTATAAATTTGTAAGAATAATATAATAATAAAAAATATATTTTAGCATACTCTAACAGTTTTGTTCAATGATTTCAATGGATTTGAAGAACGTGAACAAGTATGGAGACTTATTTTTAGAAGATTGGCAAACCATACAGAAAACATGTTACATTGCAGTTGTCTGGAAGCCCTGAGAATACTCAGGTATAATATTTATAATATCATCATAAATTATTATAATTAAATAATTGTAAAAAATATAATTTTCAGTCGAGATAAAACTGATCTTGATGAATTGATGACAGATGAAAGATTAAGCTTGATAATTTACAAAGCAAATTTAAATTCTCCAAGTCAATATTTAACATCTCATGAAAATGGTAATTTAAAAAAATATAAAAACATTATTATTGTTATAATTATTTGATAAATAAAAAAATTAATCTTTTAAAATTTTTAGATGAAGTTGAGGCTCTTAAATTATTGTGCAATTTAATATTTAATTCTCAATGTGTTCAAATACAAATATTAAAAACAAATTGTTTAGATAATTTGATGAAAAGAATAAGTTATTATACTGATATTCCAACATTTATTAAAAATAATAATTCAAAAATATTATTTGAAATAAGAATATTATTCCTTGTAACAGCATTAAATTCAAAATCACGAAATTCAATTAAAGATGATAATGGTGATATTATTATGATGAATATATTGGATAAATTATGTGAAGAATTGAAAATATCAATTGATGATTTATCAAAAGATAAAATAATTGAAGTTATTTGTGAAATTTTAAAGACATTATTCAATCTTCTTCTTGATTGTGATGAAAAAACAGATAACGAAAAATTAAAATATGAAAATTTAGTTAATATTTTATATAAATTATTATTAATCGATACAATTGAAGAAGATTTAAAAAAAGATGAATTACACAGTCATATTATTAATCTTTTTACAGTTATTCCAAGTAATTGTTTTTCACCAATAATACCTGTAACAAGTAACAACAAAAATATTTATGAAAATAATGACATGACTGCTATTTATAAAATATTATTATTTTTAAACAAACGATTGGATAATGAAAATAATTATCTTGAAAATATATCACCTGTTATTGTTGCATTACTAAAACTATCAAAAAGTCAAAGAATTATACGTAAATTTTTACGTAATCAAGTTTTGCCACCGTTGAAAAATGTCATGCAAAGACCAGAAGATGGTACAACATTGAGAGCGAAATTGTGTAAATTATTAACAACACCACTCACAGAAATTCGTGATCTTGTTGCTGAATTTTTATTTGTTCTATGTAAAGAAAATGGTAATTATCATTAGTCATTATGAAATATATTTATTTATAAATTAATACATTTAATGTTGGTATGTTTTTTTTTTAGTTGGAAGAATGGTTAAATATACTGGCTATGGTAATGCAGCTGGAATGTTTGCTAATAAAGGTTTACTTGGTGGTAAACAACCAGAGACAGAATATTCATCTGAATCTGGTGACAGTGATACAGATGAGTATACTAAAGTTCGTAATGATATTAATCCAGTAACTGGATGCTATGAAAGACCAAAACAAAATCCAATGGAAGGTATGAGTGAAGAACAAAAAGAATATGAAGCCATGAAACTTGTTAATCTTGTTAATCAACTTGCAAAGTAAGTTTTATGAAATATTTTACCATCATTATCATATTAATGATATATTTAATTTTTTTTTTTCAAGTGGTGGAATGATAAAACCTTGTACTGTTGGTGAAGATGGTAAACCAAAACCTGTTCAGCATGTTTTACAGCTCCAGGAAGGAATTTCAAGAAATTCTGGCAATAAAAATTCGAGTGATTCTGAATGAATATCTACAAGAAAATAAATATATATATATATATATAACAAAAAAAATTATATAAAATTTTATAAAAATCAAATTAACAAAAGTATCTTTCATAATTTAAAAGTCAAATTTTATAGTAATTCATTGTAAATAAACAAGAACAATGTTATACATAAAATTATTGGCAAGAAATAAAAAATATAACACTTTCCAAAATCACATGAAATATTATTAGTTTTTTTTTTGTTTTTCGATTTTGTCTCATTGCGTAATGTGCCTTTGTAAACATCGCAATCATTACATGTCTTATAATAATCATTTAATCATTAAAAATTATTGCATTGCATCTATGCGCACACAAGAGTGTTATGGGGTATTTTCGTTTTATTTATATTTTCTTTTAATTATTTTCCATGGCTACAACTAATTTGTTTTCATATAATCTTATTTTTTTTAAATATATAATTATTTTTATTTATCATATGAAACACAAACGATTTATTTATTGAAAATTTTAACAGTCGACGTTCATTTGAAAATATTTTTCTTTAGAATTTAAAAATTCTAATGATATATAAATTGACGTGATTCAATATAATTGAAAAATTGAGTTTAAAATTCTATTATTTTTCTTTTGATATGCTGTCAACAACAAATATAATTTATCTTATATTTTTTTTTCTCTTGTCAATCATCACTTTCGTTGTGGTTGTTGTTGTTATTGTTGTTTATTTTTTCATTCATTTAATTATTTTTTCAGATTAAGGCTAGTATATATATTTTGAAAAACAAATTTAATTCTAAAGGAAAAATATTTTCAATCAACAGAATATTTTTCATTACCAACTTCATGCCAATTATGAAGTGGCAAAGTTAAGCATATTCGGTCTGAATTAAAATATTTTTATTTATGCTTCTATTATTATTGTTTTATTTAATTAATATATATATGTTTTTTTTCATTCCTCATTTTGTAATTTTTCTTTTTTCTTGTAAAAGTGTATATAGATGTGTATACGTTACAGTACAATGAATTTGAATATTTATTATTAATTTTTATATAGAAAAAAAATAAGAAAATAAACACAAAAAAAAAAAAAAATATTAAATTATAGACTCCCTAGGTACATTGGTAGATAATAAACAAATAAATTTAAGGGTCAACTATTATTATTAATTACCATCTAACAAAATTAAAAAAAAATATAACGAAATAATTTTTGAGACTTCTGTATTAACAGTTACATGACTAGTCTTTTCTTTTTTTTCCTTTAAAAAATTAATTTTGAAGATAATAATTATTAAACACAGACAAATATTATAATAAACGTAAAATTATTTTTATATAGAAATAATCATAGAGATTTCATTAAAATACTTTTTGAAATTTGGATATAATTTTTTTTTTTCTTTTTCAATTTAAATATTCAACTTTTCAATTTCATTTTCAAAGAATTATCAATACTAACTGAATTTTAATTTTTTTTAATTATTTAAAAATTTGCAAAGCTTTCGGTTCTATTTTAATTCCTTGGTTTTTATTTCAACATTTTTTTTAATTTTTAAATTTTTATTAATTTTCAGCATATAAAAAATATATTGGTATACGCATTTTACTCCTTATTGCATTGTTTTTTAAATTTTTTAAACTTCCTCACTTTTTAATACATTGTACTATTCATTTATCTGCGCCAAAAAGCCAACAAAGTTTTCTACAAATGTGGAATATTTTATAAACCAATTTTTAATAATTTTTTCATATAATATATATTTCTAAATTATTTATACTTAGAGTGCACGCAATAGCAACACTTTTATATGTGATTTTAATGAATTTTTTATTAATAAGAATTCCATTATTATTTTAAAAATTTATCTATTTTGTTTTTTTAACTTGAGTTTCATGTATATTTATTATTTTCAATTTATCATATTATAATTGATAAAAAAACATTAGTGAGAACAAAAAAATATATACGCAAAGATCACGAAAAGCTTTGTCTTGAAAAGACATAGTTTTTTTTTTTTTTTAAATATATTATTGTATAGAATAATAATTATTAATATACGTATTATGGTTTAATGTTGGATGACCCTGACAAAACACAAACCAATGGAATGTGATTTTATATAAAGTGTATATATAATATAATATGTTTATTTTTTATAATTCAAAAACAATGTATATTTCTTTTTTTAGTGGTGGTCAATTTGATATGTAACCAAAATACCTTTAAATTAAATAATGAAAAAAAAGCTTTTTATAATAGAAAATACAAATTAACAAATGAAAAATTTAGAAAAAATATCAGCAAATAATCTTTTTCTTTTTTAATAAATCATTTCAATGATCATATTTATTGTGATTTTTATTTTTTTTATATTCATTAGACTGTTAAGTAATTAATGCATTAAAAAGCAAAAATAACGTATTGATTAAAGTTTGTTATTTTTCACAAGTATTGAACACTAGGAATGAAACAAAGTAGAATAGAAAAAAATAAAACCCATTTAAGCTTCTTGTGTTTAAAACATATTCATATATTTTTAGAATATTTATTTTGTGATTTTATTTTTTTCTAGCATTTGTAAATCATTTTTTTTTGTTTTTTTTAAATCATTTATTTCAAGTGTCAAAAATTATATTTAATTACGATGATTATGTTACTTATTAATTAACGATACAATATGTTTTTTGTACTTCAACTGACTAATCAATGATGATTTTTTTTTTTTTTTTTTATTACTCGTTAATTTAAATATATAAATTTTTTATTTTTCAAATGTTTAATGCTACTCTTTGCCGTGTTTTTTTTGCCACATATTTTTACATAAATAATAATAACTTAAAAACAAACAAAGACACAAATGTCAAATAACAAAGTAAACTTAAAAATTATGAGAAAAAAAAATTAATCAAGTAAAAAAAGAAACATAAATAACTTCGAAAAAACAAAAAAATTAATAATATAATATAATAATCTTAACAGTACGATGATGTAAAGTTTTTTCTTTTTTTTAATAATAATTTTTGTTGTTTTTTTTTTTTGTTTTTCAATTTTTTCACATTTGGCACGAAATAATCGAATTCTCGTAACAATAAAAAGCATATGACAAAAGTATTAAATGATAATAATTTAGGTTCAATAGTAAATGAGCCAGTCAGAGAGACAAAACAAAATAATTTAAAAAATTATAATAATTTTACATCGTAATAAACTTATATGATGAGACTATTATCATTTTGAACTTTAAACATATTTTTTTTTTCTCTTAATAGTTTAATTATAAATATATTTTAACTATTAATTTTTTGGGGTTCTAGATGCTTAACTCAATGGAATGCAATTGACCACCACCGAACGAAAAATCGTACGATTAAAATGAAACAAAAAAAAAATAATAAAAATAAAGAAAAAATTATAATAATACATATGTATAATAGATATTACATTTTCAAAATGTCGATCGCATTCTCTTTCTCTCTTTAATTAATATAAGACTAAACTTAAAAATAAAATACAATAAATTTGTCGTACATTTTTGACACAAAACGAATGTCGAGCATTCGATGAGTAAATAATGGAAAAAAAAAAAAATACAGTCATTAACTAAAAATAATAAACGACTTGGTAACAAAAAATTATAATTTTGGTTGGTCGATGGGTTTTTAAATTAACATAAAAATAAAATAATGATAACAACCACATATTGACGACTTAATTTACAAAAAATATATGTTTGAACATTTAAAAAGAAAATAAAAAAAAAAGCAGTCAGTGGAACACAATAATGTTCAAACAATTTGTAGTTAACATTTTTTGTTAATTATAAATTATAGTCACTTAAGAAATATAGTTTATAGTCTATGTAAATGACTGATAATAAAAAATATTGAGTTATATTTTCTTTCTTATATGAAAAAAACCAAAAAAACCAAAATAATATTTCATAAAAAAAGATGCACAAATGCATTGTTTGAAGACTGGTGAAGAAATACTAATGCAATTTATAGCAGAAATTTGATTAAAGTTAGAAAAAAAAACCCAACAATACATTTGTAAATCTTTTTTTCTTCTGGGAGTATTTTACGAATTTGTGATGTTTTTTTTTTATATATTAATAATGGCCAAATTATGAATTTGAAAATTTTAATATTCCTAAAATTGTTTGGTTTAATATATATGTTTTTTTCTTTTAAATTAAATAGTGCCTTTTTTTTTTTTTTATGATTTCGCAAAAGTTCTAGGAAGACTATGATCGTAGGCTATAATTTTTGACTCATTATATCATTTCCTTCCTAAAATCAATAACCATTTATTAATATTTTTCATTTTCACTGGTGAAAATTTGACAACTCTTTGACTTTATTTTCCATTATATATAAATAATTTTTTTTTTTTTCTTCAAACATTCAATTTGTCACACAACTTTCGCGAAAATAGATCCACATTTTATTTGTTTTTTTGGTTTATTAATATTATCTCTTTGATTTTTATTTTTGGGACTTAAAATTTTTAATACAATTGCGGCAAATAGTGGAAGTGACACTAATTAAATGTCAAAATAAATTTAAAATTATTTTTAAAATTACGACTGTTTTAATCCTGGTCTAAGCTCACAATTGATACATCCCACTTTTTTTTATTTTCTTAAAGCTATTCAAATAATTTTTCTTACTCAAATAATTCATCTCTTCACAATGGTTTTTTTTCTTTTTTTTTTCTTTCTTTTCTTTTCTAACATTACGTTAACAATAAGCAGAAAATTGTGTCTAATTTAGAGAGTGACTATATATTATTCTAAGCATATATTTTTCATAGGATAATGAGATTTTTGAGATTGTAAAAATCATCAAAAAATCTATCACAATTACCATTCACATAACAAATTAATCATCATGTTTTTTTTTTTTTTTAAATGTTTTGTTTTATTTTTATATCATATCATAATAATATAATATTTGTATTTTAGATTATTGTTTGGTTTTTATTCATCTCATTTTATAGATTTTTTAAAATCATCTAATTTTTTTTTCCTTTTTTAAATATTATTATTGTAATTTAAACATCAAGGCAAATAAGGGGTGAATTTCAACAGTGGCATAAAATTAGCCAAGTAGTCTTTCACAGATAAAAATATGTAAATAGAGTAAATCTATACTAAAATATTCAAGTATATAAGGTGAGCGTAATATAATAATTTTTGTTTTTCATTAGGTAAAATAACCTTTCGCAATTTTAATGGTCATCCATTTGTTTTTTTTTTTTATTACTATTTTATTATTTGTGTTTAATATAATATATAAATATTTTCTACGCAACGAAATGTTTTTCTATTCCTAGATATTTATATATATATTTTTATATTATATTCTTTGTAATTCCCTCCGTCAATTTAGCTCATATAAGAGGGCGAGGAAATCATCAATAATTAATCATTTTTAAATTAAAAAAAAAAAAAACAAAAATAAATAAGTAAAAAAAAATTTTATGTTAATATTTTTTTGAATTATAATGTAAATTAACTTCCTCGCCTAATACGAATAATTTTCAGCAAAAAAAAAAAAAGCTTTAATTAATATTTTTACTTGTTGAATAATTAAACAAGCATACCGATGGAGATTCAGTGGAAAAAATGGGGACGCGAATTAATATCGGGATTAATGTCGTTGTGCTAATTCGACTTTAATTGAATGTAACATCAATTATTCCGTCAATTTATTATTTCTTTCTGATATTTTTATTATTACTATTGTTTTTCTTTTTTTTTTTTTTTTTTTAATAATATGTACCTAGTAACAACATCAGAAAATTTTTAAGGGCACAACTTATCCTGACGATACTATTATCACAGGCATTATTCTTTTTTTAAAATTATTATTTATTTATTAAATATAACTCTGCTAAATCATGACTATTCAGAAGATTATAGAACTTTTTTTTTCCTTTTTTAATATATATTATTTAATCTATATATATATTTTTAAATTTTTTTATTTTTTTCTATTTAAAATTTTTTTTTTATTTTTTTTTTTATTTTATATAATTTTTATTTTTATGTTTTGTATGCGTGACTTATTTTTTTCTTATCTAAATTAGATAAATTGACTTAAATTTATGAATGAAAAAAAAAAATAAAATAAATGGTAATATTGATTAAATATAAGTGCAGAAATATTTATTATCTACTCAGTAGAATTTTTTATGTGGCAAGAATATTTATAAAATATTATTATATTTAAATATAAAATAATTAATTTTTATTATTGCGACTAATTAAAATGTTTTTTGTTTTTTTTCCTTGTTCTATTGTTTTAATTTTTAAATCCAATAATAAGGCTGATAATGTAAACAACCCTAAAAAATATTTGCATTTCTGTACAATGAGTTTTGTGGTTTTCAAGATATTAAATTTTATCAAAACTTTTTTTCATTCACACTTCTGTATATTTACATAAATAGTAGAAGTTTTTCTTTAATTTTTTAGCAAACTGAATTTATTTTTGTTATTGTGACTGGTTTTTAATGGATATTTTCGATAAATAATTTAATATGTCTATGGATTGATTTGGGGATAATTAAGTATGCAATTATTATCAAAGTTTTTGTCTAGCATAAAATATATTGACAAATGAAATTTATTTATTCAATAACTTTAAATCAGTCTAATAAAAAAATAAAATAATGTTCCCTGTATTTTTTAAAAAAGACCTATTAATTATCAAGTTAAAAATCAATTAAGATATTAATTATTTCAATTTAAAAAAGAGGACAATGACAGATAATTTATTATTCAAATAATGCAGTAATTCATCCAGATATTTTTTTGGTGGAAAAAAATTCTGTAAAATTAACTGCCTAGCACCATGAAATAGTAAAATCAATTAAAAAAATATGAGATAAATTGTTAAACATGAAAATTTTATCATATGGATAAACAACCATATTGATAATATCCTGAGTAAATATTATTAGCATTTTTTAATGATTAGTTTACTAGATAAAACCACAACTCTGATAAAATTTTTATCTCACATTTGTTACATCTAAAAAAACAAAAAAACAAAACAAAAAAAAAACAAACAAACTTTGACAGATTAAAACTATTACTATTTCTTTTTTTAAATTTTCTTTCTTATTCTCTCACACTAATATTAACTGTTTATTAATTATTTATTTATTATAAAATAAATTCCCTCGACTTGCATTTCCTTTCCTGCCTATGAAAAGCATCAGACGGGATATGGAAAATGTGTTTGGGACTTTAGGAAAAAAGTTTATTGAGCACAAAACTGATTAGAGGTCAGTGATTTTTTTATTTTTTTTAATTTTTATTTTTAATAATGAAGGAAAATGGATCGACTAGATTACTTTGATTTACGATCAACCACTTAAAATACTGAAATGTCAAAAATCATTCTCAACGACCAATTTTTGACGGAAGGCCATTGTTTTTTTTTTTTTTTTAAATGTAAAATTGCTTTTGTTTGCTGATTAAAGGTATTTTTTTTTTTATTTTAATATTTTTTTTCACTGAATTCTCCAACGGTGTACGAATTTTAATTATAAAAATTATAAAAAGTATTTTATACTGAAAACTATATTTGCCTTTTACGCCCTTTTGGCAATTTGCCAAATAATTATTTCCTAAAAATTAACTACGATACTGTGTATTGTGTGTATTTTTATTTTCCGCTATTTTTTTTTATCTTGTTCTGTTGCTCAAATAATAAAACCTAATTAAATTTATTTTTCTCTCTTTTTATTTTTTTTTTTTTGAAGATATTTACTTTCATATTACCAGGGACGCATAGTGTGTTGTTTAATAAAATTAAATAAATTTATTATTTTTAAAAAAAAAAACAAAGAAGCCTTGGCTTTTGATAGGCCCCTTAGAATGTTTAAGGTAAACTTTTCATGCATTAATAATATCTTTTTGTTTTTTTTATGGTTTTTTTTGTTGTATTAATAATTATAGCTAATTTTTTTTTAAATATTATTTTAATAATCTGGAGTTTTTGTGATAATTTTTTAATTTTACCTTTCGTTGATTGCGGCAGTTATCATGAAGGATGACCATTTGCTGATATTATTAATATTATTATTGGTCATTGTGACATTTCACAATATGTATAGTGTGTTAAGCACAAGTACATGGTGATTATTTTTTGCCAACGTTACAATGTAACCTTCAGAAGTTATTTTAAGGCCGCAGCAACGTGATACCTGTGAAAAAATACGAAACAATTGTTAAATCAATATAATTGTAATTTAAAATGATAAAAATAAACTAATAAATTATTTACCTTAACATAAGGACATTCAAATTCTGAAATAAGTGAACCATCACGAGAAAAAACAGCAACATGAAAACGATTACCATGTGAATCACCGATCAAAACATCTCCAGCGTCGCTAATGTCAATCCCATTTGGGAAATTTGTTATATTCTCACAGCCAATGCGACGAAGAAATTGACCGTCTTCATTGAACACAACAACACAGTGACCCTTAAAGTCACAAACGAAAAATTCTTTTCCTAATTAAACAAAAAAAAAAATTAAATTAAAACATGTGACAAAGTTTTATTATTTGTTTAATGAATTAAAGTTGAATATTCATCATACCACTTATGGCAATATCACTTGGTTCACGCATGTAATCACTACAATCAAACCAACGAAGAAGATGACCATTATCACTTATAACGAACACAGTTGGTGATACACTGTCAACAGCAACAATATGGCCTTGACTCGTAACAGCTAAACCTGCTACAATATCGATGTAACGAATTGCTATTTTCTTAATAAAATGTCCATTTTTAGTAAATATTTGCATACGTGAACGTTCGTTACCACGATCGCATACAACAAATTTACCACAATTACGCATAACAGCAACTTTACGTGGATACCAAAGTTGACCTTCTTCTTTACCAGGTATTCCAAATTGTGATTTGAATTGACCAGTTTTATCAAATATCTATAAATATTTAATTAAATTTATTATGTTGAAAAAACAAAAAAACAAAATATATATTACAATTATTTTTATAATAAAATTTACTTCCAAGTTTTTTTAATAGTAAATTTTATTATATTTTTTATCTCGCTTTGTAAATGAAAGTAATGATTTTGCAAGATAAGAGTAGTTGAAAAGTTTACTGCTAAGTAAATGTGATAAGATAAAATTATAAAAGATAACAACTTATTAAAAAAAAAAAATATCTTACCTGAATTCTATGATTATTTGTATCAGCAACAATAATATCTTCATCGGTACCAAGACAAAAACCATGTGGTGAATTAAATTGTCCTTTACTTGGTCCAAGTTGTCCAAATTTTGATCTAATTTGCATTGGTGTTTGTTTTGGATTTGGTGAACGTGAACTACTAAAAGTTCCTGTGCTTCCAATTCCATTACCAAGACCCATATTGTGCATTTGATCATTTTTAAGATCATCTTAAATAAATGAACCAATTTATAAATAAAATATATAATTAAAAATAATAATGAATAATAATAATATACATACCAGTGCCTTGTGAAAGTATTGGTGATGTTGAATTTGACATACTCTGATATCCACCATTGAGAAGATTATTTGTTGATAGTCCAGTAACCATGTTATTATTATCATTGAGTCCAGGTGATGATCCTCTTGGAAGTATTAAACCACCACTATTACTATTAATACCATTGCTCAAATCTTGATGACCCATTGAATTACCAAGTTTAGCAAGTGCTTGAAGATTATTAATAGCATGTGTTGAATTTAAATCACCAGTCAATAAATCAGCCAATGTAAATGATGGTGATGGAGTTGAATTAGTACTTGTATCATGTAAATCACCTTTTTCAGCAAGACTTGCTAATTGTTGTAAATTATATTCTTGTATACTTGTTAAACCACGCATTGGTGGATTTTGTGATAAAGATGATACAATTTGTGAAGACGACGATGACGATGATGGAGGTTGTTGAGATGGTGGTGGTGGTGGTGGTGGTGTTGGTGGTATTATATTGTTTTGACCAGGTGGACTTGTTGATGATAATAAATAACCAGGTGTATCACCTTCAAATGATGATTGCATTGAACCACAAAGTGATATTGGTGATGTTGTACTTATTGTACTTGGACATGGTATCGATACATTAATTTGTGAATTATTATTATCAATATGATTATTAATAATTGTTAAATTATTTGGTAATTGTTTTTTAACCATTTCTGGTGTACATTCAGTTTTAATAACACCAAATAAATCTTTAATAACATATTCAAAACGTTTATAATCAGTTACAAATTCAATGGAAAATTTAATATTTGCGTTTGGTGTATTGCTTATTAAATTCAATAATTGTGTTGATACAGTATGTTTTAATGACAATAGCTCAGTTGTATCAGCATGTTCAATTAAACGTGATGTAAATTTACATGCATCTTCAATTTTTTCAACTGTTTTTTCAATATTGTGAAATGTATCCATAACTTCAAGTTCACGTTCCGAATGTAATTTATCAAGTTCATTGATTGAATTATCACGACATTTTTCAAGCATTGCTTTGTAACTTTGAAAACTTTCATTAATAAGATCTTTAGCTTGATCACGCTGCGATTGTAATTCACTTAATGCATTTTCTAATTGTGTTGATACTTGTTCACAATCAGTTAATTTTGATTTACTTTCAGTCATCAAGAAACGTAAATCTTCTCTTCGTCGTGGTTCAGCATCGCTTAAACGTTCATAATGATGATCTGGTGCTTTATGTTGTATAACAAGACATTCATTACATATTGGTTCCTATTTTATAGATAAAATAAAAAAAAAAACAACAAATCATTATAATAATGACAATAAAAATATTAATTTTAATTATTTAAAAAAAAGAAATGAATTAGACTTACCTCACAAGTGTTGCAATAAAATTTCATATTTTCAGTTGTATGATATTGACAAAAAATTGGCTTGTGAATTGGCACAGCCTCAGTGGTCCTTTTAAGATCATCAAATGTAATAACTTTATGGTTTTCAAAACATCGCATAAATTGATGTGCTGTGTTACAATTTGGACACAAAAAATTGGCACAATCAGAACAACGTGCAATTGCATTTTCTTTGGCTTTACATGATGTACATGGTACATTTTCATTTTCAATTGCAGACATATCAATAATATTTGTTAATACATAGTCACATGGTAACGATGATACACCTTTATTACCAATTTGTGTTTCTTGTCCACATATTGGACATGATATATGACAATAGCCATTATTACCATCATTAATATGTTGTTCATTTGTATTATCATATAATTTATTCAAGCAAATTTCACAATAAACATGAAGACAATTTAGTACTTTTGGTGATGTTAATTTATCATCACATATTGTACAATTTTCATCACAATTATTACCATTACGACCAGGCATATCTTCAAGTGTATCACCATTTGATGGTGTACCACTTTGATTTGTACTACTACCATTGTTATTTGTCATGTTATTCCAATCATCAAGTGATTCTGTTGAATTATCATCATCATTTTGATGATTATTATTATCAATCAGAATATTATCTATTGTTACCTGGAGACCTTGACCCATCTGGGTTGTCCCCGACGATACTGCCATTGTCGTCGATGCCATGAAACTTTCTTTCTTCAACTATTTATTAATAATTGATCCTCTCAAAAATTGCTTTATACTTTTTTTACTATTTATTACAAATAAACATATGTTATTATTATTTTAATATTTTATTATTTGGTTCTTTTTTTTTCTATTCTTAATAATCAATTTATTGAAAAATCAGATCCAAGTTATAAATACAAAACACGCCATATTCATTAACAATAAAAATTAACTTTTAATATTTTTTTTTCAAATTATTAATTATAGGACTAATTTTTTTTCATTTATCTCTTTGATAATATATATATATTTTTTTTTATCAATAATTCAAATTGAATATCGTACGTGTTTTTTTTGAAAATAGTTTTCTTGGCTTGGTTATGTTAATTTTATCTACGCCTTTTTTTAATTTTTAATATTTGACTTAATTAATTTGTCTAATTAATATTTTATTTTATTAACACAGACATCCCAGCCTCAAAAATTAACTTCTCACATTTGTTTGTCGTATTATTTATTGTTATTATTTCGTGTATATATTTTTTATAATTATATTGTTTTTTAGTCTCTAATTTCACTAGTGCTACTGTATATGCTGATGAAACGGTCTCGTTACGTCGATTGTGCTCATCCTCTTTTAGGTCCTATTTTTTTTTTACTTCACTTTGCACCCTTCACACTCCCCGTCACTCACTGCGTCTTTAATGATCGACTTTTTGATTGAAAAAAAAAAAAAAATAAAACTGTATTTTTTATACCCTTAAAAATCACATACAATTTCACCAAGTTTGTTTTTGTTTCTTTGTCTTTTTTGTTTTTGAATATTTTGTCCGTTGAAGCAAAAGAAAATAGGAGATGAAGAAGAAGAAAAAAAAAAAACAATAATGGTGGATAAAAGACCGCAGAGGACTGAGGTGGGGATCAGAGGGGAAATTGTCTCAAGGCCCCAGGTCGATGAAGTCGAAGGTCCAAAACTTCCGGATAAATATTCTACGAGAACACAACCGATTTTTTTATAAATTTTATAAATTAATTCAATAAATAATTATCAGATAACACAGAAATGTCTTATTTGTTTTTTTTTTTTTTTTTTTTTTTTTTTTTTTTTTTTTTTTTTTTTTTTTTTTTTTTTTTTTTTTTTTTTTTTTTTTTTTATTCGATATTGGTTTTTTTTTCTTATTATTATTTTACACATACAGACAAAAATTGTCGTTGTTGTTATTATTATTATCACTAGTAATTTTTTGCACGATATTCCACTGTTTTACTTTTTGTCTTTTTTTATTTCTTGACTTTATTGATATAATACATATATTATTTATGAAAAATATTATATTGTATACATAACTTTGGATAAAGCTCAAAATTATAAAATATGTTATTTGAGGGAAAAAAATATAAATTATTTTTTATAATAATTATTGACCCCTGTGCAGTCACGGTTATTAGTGTGTGTTCTTGACTTCTCTTTGACGATCGTTCCGATCAGGGGAGTTGAGCTGCTATGGGCGAACTGAAACTCTAAAAAATAAAAATTGCCGAGCTTTTACCAACTTTATAGCGTATTTTATACTCTCAAGATAGCGCTGTCTATTTGGCGGTAAACGACATTTTTTTATTTGAAAACAAGAAAAAAAATTGTTCAGGGAAATGCACATTATTAATATCAAAATTAAATTTTATATTCCATTGATGAGTGGTCTGATCCAATATTTCTGATTCCTATTTTTTAATGTCTTAAAAAGAACAATTCATCAAAACACACAATAAAAACAAATAACACTTTTTTCGCTGCAAAAGAAAATTATTATGTAATAAAAAATTTATACAAAAATGTTTTTTTATATTAAAAACAAAAACAAAATTGATGTATTTTTCATTGTAATACAAATGTAAAATGGTAGCTGCTGTTATATTCACTTTGACATTGATTGTGATGTTATTTTATTTAAATCAAATTAATGTCGAAATAAATTTTCTCCTCTTTTCTATCACAAAGCGAAAACACATATTTTTTAATTGTAATATTTTTCATATCATACGGAATAATATTATCCAAAACTCATGCTGATATAATCAATTGAAAATTTATTTTTCTTTTAAATGCATTTAAATGAAAAAATAAATAAAATGAATGTATAATTGTTGTCATTATTTATCTTAAAAATTTCAAAAGTTTTAAATTTATATTTTTGTCTTTTAGATATTATTTTTTGTGTGTTCAATAATTGCACCGGGTAAAAGATTATTTATTGACAAAAATAATAAGACAAAAAAATTATTTAAACTTTAACCACATTGTTTATGGTCATATTGATAAAATTAGTTGAACAATTTTCGTATTTTTTTTTGTTTTAATATGAAATGCTCTTATTTTTCGTCATTTTTGACTAAAAATATTCTGTTCTTGTGTTAAATTTCACACATGCCCAGCCTTTTGAATAATTTTTTTTTTTGGTTTATATTTAAATTTTATTAAATACAATAAGAATAATAATTAATAAATAGGATTTTTTTGAAAAAGACATTAAAAAGCTAGTAATTTTGTCGACAAATAAATTATGTGGCTGCGCAGAGGAATAGTCAATTGTTGTTTCAACTAAAAACCATAAAACTGCAATGTGATTAAAAAAGAAAATGAATATAATTTAAAAACAGAAAATGAAAAATAAAAACAATAAAGTTTAAAAAATTCATTTACAAAAGTTCATTTAGCCAATACAATATATAATGCGGCTGTTTATGGGAAAAATAGTTCCAGTAAACATTAGCAGTGTTATTGCTAAGAAATTCCCTGAATTTCAATATTTTTTAAATAAATTTAAAATTCATATCATCAAATAAATCATTCACTCTTATATTCACACAATACACAATAATAAGTACTCCAAAACAAACGACATTACATTATTTTTTTTTATCATAATAATATACTTATATTTATCATTTCCATTTAAACCTCTTTTTCACTATAAATTAATTGCATAAAAAATTGTTTTTAAACGTCTTTAACTTTTTTTTTTTTTTAATTTACTATAATACATCTACATTTTTTTTTTTCTTTTTCATAAGTGTTATAATCCAGCCTTCCAAATAAAAAAAACTAATACATTCCGAATTTATTTACTTATTGATAACATTCATTTTATTTTTTTTCGTTAATTAATTCATTTTTACTTGTAAATCTTTTGCGTTAAATTTTTAAGTCTTTTTGTGTTTTTTTTGTTATTTTTTTTCTCTATTTTTCGTTAAATAATTCACTTTTTTTTTTGTTTTTTGATGATATTGTTTTACAATTATCATAAAAAGTTATAATAACAATTCCAGAAATTTTATATTCATGTTAAAATAGAAAAAAAGAAAAAAAGTATGCTCAACTTCAAGTATGTTCATTTTACATTGATGATAACAAACGAAGGTACCTTATATAATTGTCTTTCGATATTAATTGATTGTTTAGCTAATGTCGTTGCACTACAATCTTTATCCAACTAATTAAAATTATTATTTAAAAGAAATTCTATTTTCATACATTTTTATTAATTCACGGAAAAATTTTTATCGATGATTTTTGGCTCGTGAAAATGTTACATTGTTTTTATTCTTTTAAATATTTTCTCACATACATACTCAGCTCACGTGAACACATATAATTCATTCACTAACCACTTGTCTGAAAAAGATAAAGCAAAAAAAAAAAACAAAACAATTAATATATAAACAAAATAAAATGAAATAAAATAGTTAACAAATGGAAAAGCAAAGAAAATGGAATCTTGTTGGATTTATTTTCATGATAACTCAAGTAAAACTCAATTAAAAAAAAAAAAAACTTTCTACACTTACAGTTGTATCACAATGAAGATATAGTTGTATTGATGCGTCACTCGGATGCTTAAAAAATAAAATAAATATGTTAGTACAATAGTTTCACACAAATTTATATCAATGTAAAAACGAAAAACTTACGAGATGGAGACCTAGTATCTGATTGATTATTATTATTTGAATTATGAACAACTGGAGGTGCAGCTCCCACAGTATTATTATCAGACGCATTGCAATTAAGAAAATCCCAAATAAGTATTGTATCATCATGTGATGATGATACAATTTGAAACTCATCAAATTGCAAACGGAATACACGTCCAGTATGCTCCTGAACCAAAGCAATTAAAATTATCAACTGTTGTCATTCAAATTCATTTATTTACATACAAAAAAAAAAAAAAAAAACCAATGAAAAATATTAAAAGAAAGTCTTTTACCACAAGTGTACGTAGGCAAAGTGTACTGGCAACTGCTCGTGGATCCAGTGCAGCAACAAGATCCCAGACTTTTATTTTACTATTATTTAAAAAAAAAAGAAAAACGCATATAAATTATTATATTGTTAACAAATAATAGTAAATAATAATAACCGTATTAATTTACCCATCATAAGCACCACTAACAATATGTTTTCTGTCAAATCTAATACAACGTACAAGTTCTTCATGACCCTCAAGTATACGTAAACACGCACCACACTCAACATCCCACAATCTAATTGTATTATCGCTGCTACCACTAACAACCAAACGATCTCTATATTGCAAACATGCAATACCACGTTTATGTCCATTAAGTGTTCTAACAAATTCACAGCTAGATGTATTCCATACTTTAATTGTTCTATCACCACTAGCAGATACAATATATTTTTCATCAAAATCAACAACATTAACTGCTGCCCGATGACCAACCAATACACGACGTAATGCGATTTCAGTTTGTGATGTCATATCCCAAACAGCTATTGAACGATCCTTAAATAAATAAATAAAATAAATGAATGAATATTAGCATAAGATTGATGATATTTTATATATATATTACCTTTGAACATGTAACCATCATTCCATTGTTAAATCTCAAATGTAATACAGCCTCACAATGATGAATAAGTGTGTTAACCATTTCACCAGTATTTGCATCCCATACTCTAACAGTACTATCTGATGAACCTGATATTATAACTTTATCGTCATATTGTAAACACAACACTGAACCAGTATGACCAGTCAATACTTTAATACATTGTAATGAATTTCTATCCCATATTTTAATTGTATTATCACGTAAACCAGATACAATTTTTTGATCATCATATTGTAAACAATATACACCTTTTGAATTTTCACTTCGACAATTAATTTTTTGTAATTTATGATTACCCATACGCCAATTATGATCAATAGCATCAATATCTTTAATTATTTTTGGAAATAAATTTCTGTAAAAATCATGAATTGGATGATTTTCACCGGGTCGTGGTTTGAATAAATATTGTATCCTGCAAATTATATAAATTATATTAATTTATACGAACAATTTATTTATATTTTATATTTGAGCATTTAATTTACCATCCTCTTCTTTCAGCAAGACCTCTCCATACTGAATCAGTACGTACTTTACGTTCAATTAATTTTTTCCACAACATTCCTTCACTTATAACTCTGTGCCATTCTTTGCAAACTAATTCAGATGAATAAAGTGAATCTGCATCAAGATAAGACAGTATACTTTCAGCTACATGATCCAGACCTTTTTCTAAAAATAAAAAAGTGTAAAAATTATAAATAAGCATCAATTATTATAAGTTATTATTAAGTTAACTTACTTGGAAGTAAAGATATAAAATCCCTTTGTAACATTGGCTTAAGATAGGTATTAATATGTCCATGTTGATAATGACACATTTGTGCAAGTAATTGCTCTACAAAATGTACCTGTTCTGGTTCACTCCATCGTTCAAAATATTTTATACACATTTCACGTTCTAGTGTATATTGAGTAGAAAAATTCTGTACATAAGATGGCTCTTTTTTTCTATTTGAATCATTCTCATATCGCAGTATCGTCATTGGATACTATAAAAATTAAAACAAAATATATTATTTTCTTAAAAACCATTGAACTCTTTTTTTTATATTTTTTACAATGTCTTTGATGTTATTTTTAGAGTACACAATCACTCACACACGCAGACAAGCAAACAACAAACAAATAAATGAAAGTTGTGTATATTGAGTGGAATAAGAGTATTTTGTATATAAGGTAGACAAAAGGATTGTAAGAAGGTGGATTGGGTGAAAGGCTGAGTAATTGTTTTGAAATATTGTCCTTCCTGTAATCTTATAACAGGTGAAACAGAAGAAGAGAAAGAAGTTAAAAGTGATATATTTAATGTGAGCAGAGGAAAGGGGAAAAATAATAAAATCTGATTTTTCATTTGGCCTTCAAATACTTTTTTTTTTTTTGTTAAAAATATACATAGGTATATAATAAATAATTTGATATAAATATATAATTTTAATATAAGCAAAAATATTAATTACTTTTTTATTTAATTTTTAAATACAATTAAATTTTGTTATTATTTCTTTCCTTCTCAGTTTACAACAGACTTACTGTTATTTCAATGTTAAACACATGCTAGCACAGTGTGACCTATTCAAGTTATCATTATTCTCTTATTTACTTAAAAAAACAGTTAAAATATTTTGAGAAATAAAAGAAAAAAAAGAAAAAAAAACATACAATGACTGTAAATTATTATTGACAATCTGTTGATGATGTATCAATTTATTTATTTATTTTTTTTCTCATTATGACACTCTTTGAAATAGAAAAAAAATATAATTAAAATTTCTACTATTTTGAAATTGAAATGAAATAAAAAAACAACACTTTCTATTGAAATATCAACATTTAATTATCAATAAAAATATATATATATATTTTTTATTCTTAATTACCAATTATTTTTTTATACAAATTGATAATATCTTGATGAATAATCATATAAATATTAATTACAATTTTATTTAAAAAGTATTAATAACTGTTAATTATTTTTATTTAAAATACATATTTATCAAACTACATAGAGTATATATAAAATACAAAAATTAATAAAAAAATCATGTTGTTGAAAGATGTTTCTCCATACTTACTCTTAAACAAAAATTAAAAAAAAATCTTTATGATTAAGTTATCTCAATCAGTTCATGAGTTATCAATTTAAAATACACAAAAACAATAATTAATCGAGTTAATTGAAAACTTCAAAAATAATTCAAATACAATAAAAAAATATGATAATAATAATAATAATATGCAAATTAGTTGTTATTATTATTATTTATTCCTGACAAAATGACTCACCAACAACAAAAAAAAAAAAAACAATAATAAAATAAGCACGTACAGTCTGGCATAAAATTTCATCATCGTTAAAGTGTCATGTGTCATTGACAGTTAAAATTTTCAACTTAAAAAATGAAGAACAATAATAAATATAAATAATTTATCATTGTCATTATGATGTCTATAAATATAGCGCCAAAAAGTATCATGTAAATTAATTAAAAATAAATAATAAAAATCAATGGATGATGTTGTTGAAATGAGGACAAGCCATGGTGGGAGAGTTTGATGACTACGAGGATGGTGAATGGCGGCGGGGTAAAGAGATATTCGAGGGTTTTTTTTGCTTGCAAAATTCCCTCTGTCGAGGAACAAGATGGCGGTTAAGAAAAACTAAATGATAATATAATTTTTATTATTAAATATTATACCTGGTTATTTGAATTTGTGTCATCGATAATTTTATCAGTCTCCATGTTAATCATTTTGTGGTTTAACGGGGTCTTTGCACCCTCGTTACTACTTAGAGCTCTTTGCCAAAAAAAAATAATATTTATTATTATTTTTTATATATTTATATAAAAAAAATTAATTATCTATTTTCTTAGCTTATTCTCCATCACCCCGAAAATACTTCAAAAGCTAATATATAGTTGTCTTGATATTATCTCAACAAAAACACCTTATTAAATTACATGTATAAATATTTATTGTATCCACTAACACAACAACAACACTTTGTATGTATAAATTAAATAAATAAACTAATAAATATATTGATAAAAAAAAAAAAAAAAAAAAAAAAAAAAATTTGGTATCAATATTATTATTTTTGGGTGGTTTGTTTTTTTTTTTTATGTTTTTATTTATTCTCTAAAATCACTTGGTACACTTTGATGAACGACGCTTATGAAGCATCGCTATGAACAGGAAGTCAATCCAGCATTTTAACCAACACAACTATCAATTTTTGTATACATATATTTAATGTATCATACAACTACCATTTGACTAAATGTAATGGCGTTATTCGATGATTTTTGTATGTCATGTAGTTCTATGTAGCTGTTGATAAATTTGTTTGTTGTAATTTTCTATTATTCATTTGTATTTATTAATTATTACTATTTGGATTTGTTGAATAATGGAATATTATAATGTAACATTTAAATGATAAGGATTGATTATTATTATAAATATATATATTCTTTTAATTCGACAAACAATTCAGCCACGTTTGACACACGAATCGAACTGTGATAGAAAATTACCGAGAAGTAGATACAACATTAACACATATACACATAAGAGGAAAAAAGAAATAAAAGTTGTTGAAAAATATGGCAGATAGCGCTAATTTTTTCTGGGAAAATTTGATTATAATATTATTTAATTGAAATTAATTTTTTTGTTTTATTAAGTACTTTTATAACAATAATACATTTAGAAAAAACCAAATTTTCAATAATTATAATTATTGTTTTTCTTTTAATTGAGTGTATATCACTTTGGATTAATAATTTATCTAATAACATATAAAACATACTAAAAATATTATTATTTACATAAGAAAAAAATGTTACTTAAGTTATTATTTGTTATTTTGGTCATGATGATGATGATAATGTTAAACTCTTTTCTTAATAATTTCGATATAAATTAAATCCATTAATTTGCTCTTTAGTAAATTCAATTTCATCTTTTTTAAATAACGATGAGTAGGGTTTATATGACATTGGTGAAACTAAAGGAGGATAATAATGTCGATAACATGTGTATGATAAAATAAAACCAATGAATGAACCAACTGCAACATCTGTAATATAATTATTAAATAATTATTGACAAGTCAAAACAAATTTGAATTAATTTTGAGATAGTTAAATGGTTGACCTTGCCAATGATGATGATAATCACACGTACGACTCAAAGCAATACCAAGTGCTAATACTAATGGAATTATAAATGAACATAATTTCCACGAATTTCCTTTTCCTTTTATTCCAAATGTCTGTAATTTACCAGCTAAATAAAGTGCTATAAAGCCAAAACTAGCAAATGCAACTGTCAAAATAAAAGTAACATGTAAAACAATATAAATTCATATTTGTTATTTAAAATTAATATAATTACATGATGAATGTCCACTTGGAAATGATTTTTTTCCATCTCTAATCAAATCAGAATTTCCAGTACAAATAAAATCACTATTTTCTAATCCATCTGGAAAACATCGCCAATAAAAATCTGGCCTTGGTCTCCCTTAATTAATGAGAGAAAATAAATAAGTTATATTGTTAATCATATGAAACAATTATCACTTAATTAATATACATACCAACAATAATTTTAATAATATTTGTTATTGTTCCATTGAGACCCAGGGCTAAAGTGACTGACATCAAAGCTTGACTAAAATCATTTGTGTCTTTGTTTTTGATAAACACAAGTGATACAACTAAAATTGGAGTTAAAAATACAAGTGGCTGAAACATAATAACAATAATAAATCAATAAACATTATTGATTGTAAATACATAGCTATAAAAATATGTTAAATTAATAACCCAAAGAATTGATGTTGGAACATATGATTCTGTTCTTGGATATTTGTACAACCATAATTCATCATTATCAATTTTTCTGGTAAATGGCTCGGTTTTTTCCAACTTCCTAAAATTATAATAATAGTAATGAGTAAATAAACAGTAAACATGTCAAAATAATGTGTATTGTTGTACTATTTAGATGTTGTTGTTGATGACAAACTTACACAAATAACAATGCTAGAAAAATTCTCAATAATATGTCGAACCAAAAACCAATTGATATATTCTTAAATCGCACCATAATAGTTTATTTAAATATATAAATAATATAACTACAATTATCAACTAAAATTACGGGTGTTTGACTGTTGCAGCCATTTTTTTTTGTTTTTTTCCTTTGTGATTAAATAAAAAGTAAAAATTATGTCTTAAGATGGCAGGGCATGACATTTGCCAAAAGCTCTCAAAAAGATTTATGTTTTTTTGTTTAATATTGTTTAATTTACAAATAAAATTTATTGAATTCAGCATTAAGTTCAATAATATTGGAGCATTGTTCAGTTTTTTATTCGCACGAATAATAAAAAAGAAATCGAATTTTCAATTTAATTTTTAATTTAAAAGAGACAAAGTATTTGTTAAAAATAATAAAATAATAA
>JAPYYR010001452.1:0-15075 GCA_030523065.1 Aphidius colemani
TTGACATAAAAATCTGAAATTTCATATAGCTTATTATTTTGGCCAAAAAAAACGATTCAGGGGGTAGCCCGATAATTTTTTTTTTTTTGGGTCACCCTAATACGTACTCTATATTCTATCAAAATTCACGTAGTGTCAAGAATAAATTTACTGATACTTACGTAAATTCTTTGTCACTTGATTATGATAATATCAATTACTAAAACATAGTTGGAACCTAGTATATCATCCTATCACTACTTTGATAGTTGGCGCTTTGTTGTCTTTAGATCTGACATAAACATTAACTATAAATCAAAAGGTAGTATGGTACTTAGTGCACTAAAATTAAATTTAGTAATGTTCACGCGATTAAGTTACCTGATAATATTGTAAATATTGTTGAAATTGATATGCTTGGAATATATTTTGATTATTGTGATTCAACATTTCAAATATTTGTAATTTATATTCCACCTGATGTTATCAATAGTAAAGACTTTGTTATTTGACACGATCATGGATTGTAATCATATTTCTTATAAATTCATTCTAAACTGTGTAAATTTATCCAAAAAAAAAAGATTAAATATAAACTATTGAATTAATACATTATTCCAAATTATCTCCATGTATATGTTTCATTGAATTATAATATTATTTGTATTAGAATTGAATTAAGCCAAGCAATTTTGATCTGTATTCCTCAATTGGCTATGCCACTGAGCTACTTGAAATAGAATGAAAAAATGAATAAATAAATAAAAAAATTTTTTTTTAGTGTAAATTTTTTTGTTTCATTTTGTTTTATTTCATTTTATTACTACATAGACCAGGCAGCCCGAAGAGCTGACGTAGTGGTCACTGAAGTGATCGTTGAAAATTGTTATTATATAAATAACTTTCTTATGAGTAAAACAATATAAAGTAAATTAATAATATTAGTCAAGTTCAAATCCCACGTTGGGTTAACAAGAGAAAAAAAAAAGTTTTTAAGAAACAAAAAGCAACAACAAGTTTGTAGTTGTCATGTTTATCTTTTATTTTTCTTTGACCTTTTTGCAAAAAAAAAACTGCGATATTTACAACGCTATCGGGTAAAAACTGTCGATAGCAACTATGTAGCAGATTGGAATGCAGCGTAAAAAGGAAAAAAAGGCAATCGTTACACAAAAACTTTGTAAAAAAAAAATGAAATGCAAAGTTCACAATTTTTCCGATAGCAGCCGAATTTATAATGGTAAAAGATGTATTACATATAATTCTCTGCGATTTTATTCTTTTGATAATTATTAACTGGAATATTTGAAAGAGTTATGTCCTTTTTATAATTTTACCGAAGAATCGTTTGTTGAATACCATCCCGTGCAGCTTCAGTCAAATGCTGACGATTGCGGCCCATATTCGATTGCGTACGCGCCGTCTTCGTTATTCAGATTGAAACTAGATGACTAAACTCATTGCTTATAAGAATGAATGAATGCAGTCACACTTGATCAAAGTTTTTTAAAATCAACACAATCATTCATTCTCTAATAATTTCAAATCCAAACGCACTGAAAGTCTTGATATCATTAGAAACATCAAAACGAAAAGAATCGAAAGCTTATCATAAGCGGAATAAATACAATGCTTACGAAGAACAGCTTATTATTGATGGTGGAAATGATAGTATGGTAAAACGAGTGTATTGCAAATTTTACATAAAAATTTTATAAAATTTTGAATATTTTTTTAAAAATTAAATAACAAATTTTTAAGGAGTTTTATTAAGTTCGTTATAAAATTTTACATGATTTATTTGAATTAAATAACAAATTTCTATAAAATTTCATATATTATTTTTATTATGACGAAAAATTGATATAATTATTTTTTATAAAAATTTTTATAATTTTATAGTTGTGTTAGTGAACATATTATTTTCAGAGACAGTATCAACGTATTTAAATTAAATTATTCGTTGTTTGCTCAATTGTCTGGTGTTTTGACTGGAACAGAGAAATTAAAAAATAATTTGATCAATAATATATTTTTGAATATTATCATCATGGATTGAATCGAATTTTTGATTTATCATAAAAATCACCTGTTGCATTTCAGTATCTATACGTACTTGAGATAATCTTGTCTATATGTTCGAATTAAAAAAAAAAACATTGAATTGCGTTGGTAATTTTATCTTGACAGTTTCTAAAAAAAAAATAAAAGGTAAGTGATATTTAAAAATGATGAAAAATTCAATTGTTATTATACCTCTTACGATAAAAATAATATTATCGTTGAGTCTTTCCAATTTCATTCGGTTTTTATCATTGCTCTTTTTTTTTAGAAGCACCTCCATAATAATTTATAGCAAGTAATGTTTTTTGGTCGAATGCTGCCCAAACTAATGACCATATCATGGATGTTGTTTTAGATTTTTCGGTTATCCATTTTTCATATTCGATTCCTAATTGATGTTGATTATTTTTTGGTGTTGAAACTTTAAGCTTTCGGAGGAAAAAAAAAAAAATAATGAGAAAAATTATGATAAAAATACAAAAACAATAAATAAATATTTCAACATCGGAATCAGTTTTAGGATTTTGATCAGTAGAATCTGATGATTTATATTTTAATTCCAAAAAGAGTTAACAGGTCTGCTGCAACTATAAAAAATATTGATAATCAAATATTATAGTATATTGATATTCAAAAATAAATCAAAGTTTATTCAAAAAATCATTTAAGATTACTTACAGTTTTATAAATCTTTTTTGGTAACATATTATTCGTTGTTATTAGTTAAATGGACAGAAGGTAAAAATAAAGGTTCATATACAGTTGGCATGGATGTCAATTGTATCAGAAAATTTGACGAAAAAAGATTTATCAATGATGATTATGATCCTGAATAACCGTTTGTTATTGAATGGCGTGATTTGATACGTGAGCCACTTGGAGGCTAGTTACAATGTGAAGCTCATGTGTTAGCGATATCAGGCGAATTGAAAAGAAAATACATCGTGTTATAATTTATATTTTTTATGCAGTCAAATTTTGTTTGAGCTCATTATATTTTTTTAATGAAAAGTTTTAATATGTTTTCAGGTAGCATAAGTGTATTGAAAAAAAAACGATTTTCATCGATGGATTCCAATCTCCTGATCGTATAACTAGAATAAATTCTTCATCTGTCGATGAATCAATCACACCGAAAACAACGAGTAAAGAAGAACTGAAAACTTCAGAGGCATTATAACATTTAATAATGTAATGTCGCGTGGTAAACCAAGCGCCCACGTGACCTAAAAGCAATTTTATTTTTTTTATTTTTTTTCCTCGTTCAGCGTGCATTTTCGATTCTCCTAGCTTCATCCTACGGGTGGAGAACCGAATGCAACAAGCGGAGTCGAACGAAATGTACCCTGAACGAGACGACTAGCGACGGCACTATGCACACGTGGCAATAGTGCATTAAAATCAAATAACAAATAAATGATGGGGTGATTTTCAGTTGTCACTGTGCCCTTCCTGAAGACCCGCATTCTACTTCCCAACCTTCCTAAAGTAGCTTCGAGGTGCTGGTTGAATGGAGTTGATGAATTATCATCTGACTCATTATTTTCATGGGTACTTGGGTGTAATGTGGCTACGGTATATGAATAATAATAATAATAAATGATCTTAATATTAATTATAACAAATTATTCATATTTCATCCAACAAAGTTAGGTAAATTTCTTGTTATTCGTTTATTATAAATTTTATTGGTTAAAAATATTTACTTCACTCAAGACCTATAATAGTTGATTATAATTTTTTTTTTCTTCGTAAAAACGTAACGCAAAAATAAACCAAGACTTGATGAAGCTACACGGACAAAACCTCATCAAGCTACCTGGTCAAGACTTGATCAAGTTACCTAGTCGAAACTTGATCGATTTGATGTTTTTTTTATCCAACTCGACCTTTTTTATTTACTACCTAATAATTTCTTTTTAGGCGTCACTTTCTTTATAATTGTAAATATCGAAGTAATTTTTTTTACGTATAAAATTTGTTTTCCACAAAAAATTTTTTCTCAGGTGTAAATTTCTTTGTAAGTGTAAAAAAAATGTTGAATTTTTTCGAGGTGTGAAGTTTTTCGACGTGCAAATTTGCTGTAAGTTTTTGGTGTGCGTAGAAAACTTTTTTCAACGCTTAGCTAGTATTTTTGTACTGGTTCCGGAAACTCCAGCTGCACTGAGCGATGTTACCTATGCCGAAACTATATTGCATTAGTTTCAACGACCAGCGTGCAAGACGACCACTAAAGTTTTGTAAATTATGAGGCCACATCAGGGTACCATGTTCTGTGATTACAGTAAACGAACAGTCTTTTGAATTACAACGAAATTTGCTGATCGACCAAAGTACTGCTGAACACTTCTGCTCCGTGACCGAATATCGCATTAGTCATAGTTTGGCTAGCGTGAGCGACTACTTTCTCTCTGTCATTTACTGGGTTAATACGGCACCTAGTTCTACACCCCTTGCATCAGTCTGCAGGAAAAAAGGTACAGAGAAGTCTGGGCAAGTGAGGGTGGGGACCCCAGTGAGTCGGAGTTCCAGCGCACGGAAACTGGTGACTTCCATTTCTTTCCAATTCCAAGAAACGCTTTTTTTGTTAACCTCATAAGGGGTTCTGCAAGTGATGCGAAGTCTGGGATGAACTTTCTATACCACGATGCCGGGCCAAGAAAACGACGTTGTTGCTTCAGGTTCAAAAATGGTGGGTAATCCACGACAGCAGCAGTTTGGCATTGCTTCTGCCAAACATCTAATATTATATTCTCGAGGATGGTTTTGGCTTTAGCTTGATTTTTTTTTGTTACTAAGTGAATCGAAAATTTTTCCTTCGTATTCATAAGCTATATTCTAGTGAATATTATATTCAAGAGCTTTTTTAGTAACTCGAAGATCAATTAGGAGTTGACCCGCTATCACCTGCAAGGCATTCGTTGATACCGTTTTATATGCTTTGGTGATAAATATCAAGACTTCTCTTATGTTTCTCATGAGAGATAGCACATCTTTGTGCTCTAAGCACTCATGCCGGCTGGCAGCTGCATAGGTCACGATGGGAACATAGAGGCCTCTATGAAGAACATTCAATGTCCTCTGTTTCAGTGTTCAGTCAGCTTTTGCAACTCTAGAGATTCCTTTGAAGATAAGGCTTTGTGAGTTGTTATTCTCCCATGATCGTTTACTTTGAGTTTTTCTGATATATAAGAACAACCAAGTTTCCGCTCCTGACAGCGGTAACATAAACGTCAACGTGAGTCTTGACAGTCGCAATGTACTCGGCCTCGGGGATCACAATTACAATTCTATGTCATTGCAGCCGAATTTACCAGGATGTTTGAGAATCATAGCTTGGAATGGAAGATAAATTTCGAATAAACTTTCTGGGTATTTGTACTGGAGTTGATGGCTCTACCCTAGCCGATACTCTACATTATTCCCATCGATCTCGATTTCGTTTAATTTCGAGGTAGAAAGCATGTAATTGAAGGTCTTCCTCGAAATTCTGTCGACGACTATTTTTGTAGAGGTCGTCTTCCTCGAACAAAACTCATACTTTATTGAGAAGTCATGGTCGTGGTCATAATTAATGACCAAGTTTTATCAACAATCGTAATATTTCAAATAGTCTTTTTCTTTCGTTCCTGAGCTATCAAAAACAATAGTTCTTTACTAGAAATATGACGCAATAGATAACTCGACAACAATTTGATTGGGCAAAGGCCTAATGATATAATACTGTCAAACTGTTTCTCAAGAAATTTAATCAATGGTAAAATAATACTATATTAACAGGACTAATTCAATATATTCATCGTTGAACATTTTATTTGAATAAAATGATGCCATGGCAGCGATTGTGCAAGAAACGATTATTTTATGCACCTCGATGATCATACAAAAAGGTCTTAAGCAATAATTTAGAAATATCAATTGATTGATAAACAATCAATATTTTGGAGCAAGGTTTATTATTTTCAACAATAAAATAATGCCACATCATTTACGGCTAGGTTATTTGATCATTTTCGTAGAACTCATGAGCATCTATAAGATCACACAGAGCAAGAAATTGAAATAAATGTAGTTACTTTATTTTCCGCTCTCCTACACCTTTAATATATAATTTCTTAATGTAACCTTTAATATATAATTTCTTAATGCACTCCACTATTTTGATTCCATTAAACCATTTATTTAATATTCGAAGCACAAGTTATAAGGCTGATGCAACGGCAGATGTCAGATTCCGATAACGGCGTTGTGTCAGCAATGGACTGTATTCCTGGCAGCTTTTCCTTTATCATCCTTACTCCCACGCGCTCTATCTCGGATGCACGCAGTGACTAGTGACAACTCGGAAAGATGATCGTCAGCCGCACGGGTATTTGAATTGAACAATATCCATTGTAGTGTAATCAGGACCTTATACAACATTTTTTAAAAATATTTTTCGGGTAATTACATATCACCTGTTAATAGGTAGATACGCGTTCGGAGAGTAAAATCTTTTTTCGAAGAGAATTTTTTGGTTCACATTTTCTTGTAATTGTCAATACAATTTTTATTTTTTTTAGGTGTAAATTTTTTCTCACGCGTAAATAGAGTGTTATATTTTTTTTGCGTATGAAACTGTTTTTGACGGAAAGTTTTTTCGGTTCATATTTTTCTGTAACTGTAAATATAAATTGATAAAAAAAAAGTTGATAATAAAAACATTCAACTTAAACTACACACAATGATCAACTAACTCATCAATCAATTTATTATGAAAAGTAACAAGTTAATATTAAAAAAAAAAATTATTATTTCCGACAAGTCCAACGTTCCTTCATGTATTAGAAATGAAATTTCTATTCCACATTCGCCAATACCTGGCTTTTATCTTTACAGTCTTCAGTTTAAATCCCTGTTAAGTTATTGAGTTTAGGAAAAAAAAGAAAAATTAAATTTTGAATCTTGATTAAGTCAGCAACAACGTCAATAACCACTAACAAATAATAATTTTTTAATATTTTTTTTTCTAACATTCTCAGTGTAATATTAGTTTGAATAGAAAAATACACCATTTGTATCAAACGAACGATTGATTACTTTAAAACCCTTATTGTTCATAATTAAATATGCAATCGTTTGAATCATCACCCTGATGGCATAACTTGAAAAGTTGATTTCTCGAAATACTCCCTCTGCCGTTCGAAACAAGAAAAATATCGAATATAACAATATTAATCGTGCTCGTATCAAACAGCCGAGAGAAAATATTTAGAAGTTTATTTCTTGTTGCTGTCCATTTGCCGTTTGAAGCACGAAACATATGGAATATAACAATCATAATAACGTTCGTGTCAAGAAAGAGGAAATTACATTTAGATGTTTTTTTTTTTGCCGTTAACCATCTATCGTTTCTAACAAGACTATAGTTGAATATTATAAACAAATTATTTATTAAATAAAATTATTTTCTTCTTTGAACAAAACATTTGTAATTCAAAAAAAAAAATTTTTTCATTTACTTCAAACCACTTCTTACCAAGAAGTTTTTTTTATTATCAAGAATTATTCTCCGCTTTTTCATCAAAAAATTTTCTCAATGTATTGATTTATTTTTTTTTTTGTAGAGTAATAAGTATTTATTTTTGGATCTTCTAGTTTTGTTATAACGTTACGTTCGAAAAATAATTAATCGATCGATTTTTTCATGCGACAAAATAGATCCTCAGCATTATTGGTATATGCTGTTTTTTTTTCATCTTTTCTTTCAAAAGCTCAATGACGAATGGATAGAGTCGGTGTTAATTCGTTGGAAGAGGTCGAGTTATTTGCCCGAGAAGCCCAAGACTCAGGTTTTGACTATCAGCAGGGGACTTCTTATTTTTTCCAAGTTTCTGTTTTTTGTTTTTTTTCAAGTTGTTCGATAATGAGTAGATAGACGTCAAACGAACAAAATTCTGGAAGCTCTGTGGTCTACAAAACGAGGCATTTGCTTGGAAAGCAAAAAACTTAAGTCTAAATCTAGTGGGGGAACATCTTATGTTTTCCTAGTTCCTGCTTTTTTAAATATCTTAATGACTGATAGATAGACGGTGGTGTTAGCTTGTTGAAACTTTGAAATAATAAGAGGCCTTGTAGTCTACAGGTCAAGGTGTTTGCCTTGAAAGCGAAAGACTTGGGTTCGAATTCCGGCTGGAGATCGATTTTTCCTAAGTTTCCGTTTTTCTCCGAAGTGCCTCAATAACGAAGGGACGGACGTCGGTGTTAAGTCGTTGGAACTTGAAAAAATTGTGAAGTCTCAAACTTTATAGGTCAGAGCGTTTACTCGAAAAGCAAAAAAATCGAGTATGAATTCCGGCGGAGGAACTTTTTTGCGTTTTGTTTCATCTTAGAACTGCTTCATGACAAGAAAATCGACTTTAGTGTGAACTCGTTGAAACTATGCAAAATTAGAAATGCCTTGTGGTTTAGAGGTCAAGTCGTTTTCCCAGAAAACAAAAGACACTTTTTTTTTTTTTAAGTTTCTTTTTTTTTTTTTTTTAATAAATGAACTTGAAATAGTTACGTTACCCTCTTATTCAATAATCTTTTCTGAAACCGTGTCGGTAGCTATTTAATTTTATTTCCTTATTCTATTAGTTCTTCAAACGAACACTCATCATAAAATAGTAATCATAATATTGTTAAAAATTATATATATATTATTTTTTAAGTTAAAATAACCGTTTTTCAGTTTTCTGAAAGCTTAGTCGAACATAAGACTAATCGAATAATGTCCTCAAAATAATCAGTACACTAAACATACACATTGTGGACCGTCCCCGAAATCCAAGCCAGCATCCATACTTGTGCGTGGGGACATTTTTGGAATTTGAGGACCGTCTTCTTATTTTTTTCAAAAAAATCGATGTTTCTAAAGTCCTTCGACGAAACATACATTGTTTTCAGACACCGTCCCCAAAATGACGAAATGTCTTCTAAGTCAAGTGTTCACGACCGAAATAGTATCCGAAAGCATGCCCACACAAACATATATATATATATTGTAACCGATTTTCTGACCTGCACGGCGAGAACTATCGGCCAAGGTTTGCAACGAGGATTTCTCACCATTCTCCTCTAAATCACCCGGGGGGAGCCATGTTAGTTATCTCGGAAGCCAACATCCATGGGAGTCACGAGAACTGAAATCAAATTTACCAAAGTTAATTTTGAGACGAGGAGAAATAACAGAGTGGGGAGCCTATTCCCAGCATACTCGGTCTGTTATTTCTCCTCGCCTCAAAATTAACTTTGGTACATTTGTCTTTAATAACGGGAGCCTAACTCAGTCTTAGAAATGGTAGAGGGGCGCAGCCCACATGATCGGATTATGAAATCGGTCTATGTGTTGCCGTGACGTCACTATAGAAATACGGTCATTCATACGTATGCTACATGTGGGAGCAAGTATTATACGTATGAGCTAGGTATTTCATAGGGAATTTTTATAGTGAGCCATCGTGACCAGGTCTTACACTTTTCGTTGCCATGGTGATAATAATATCACAATATTATTATAATTGTTATTATTTACAGCGATCCATACATGAGCTACACAACTACACTATTATGTAGTGGTGATATAATAATTATTATGATTTTAGAGAGCCATACAGAGATCCAGCGTGATCATAAGTGTAAGTACGGTATTGGAAATTCGGGCAGCGTTTCACCGTGACTTTACTTTGATAAAGAGAGAACCATATAAGATATTCAAACGCTATAGAGAGAACCATTAGTGAACCATAGAGAGCCAGTCAAAAGAAGGTAGTGATCGGTCGGGAGCCAGACAAGTTCTGTCGTCTGACGACGCTGCGGAGTGCTTAAGCTATTGAGGGCTCTCTGCTCCTACTCTCGCGCTCTCCTATCTCTCGCCCCGAACATGCGCCGCACACTTTCCTAGACCGCAACACGAAGAGGTATTTTATCCAGCTCTCGGCTTTCGGAGAGTTCGTTTGACACGGATGGAGGGGAACCTTTTACCATGATGAGGTTTAACGTATCAAGCACTGCTACTGGACATCGAATCTATACGCATTAATTGTCAACACTGACACACAGGTAGCAGCACTTGACCCTCCACTGTGGGTATTTAGTCAATGACTACACCACAATTATATGCACTATTTATTAACTATTTATTCTGTGAATAATTTAGGAATAACAAATAGTGATAAAAAATTTATCAAATAACAAGATATAATATTTAACTTTATTATTTCAACGAGAACAAAAGGTGCTTGTTACCAAGCTAATGTAACTATATGTGTGTAGAACGCTTAAAGTCTAGTTTCGATTCAATAAAATATAATACATCAAAATATCTCTGACCGTTGTCTAGGGAATAAAATTCCCTAGATTTGTACTTTTAACGTTTGTTTTCATCACACCACAATAGCTTTAGCCGAGACCTTTTTGAATTATTAACAATAAACTCCCATTAGTTATTAATAATTCGAGCGATAACAAATAAATAATCAGAGCTATATCGAGCTATTAATCGATTATTTATTTCGAGAACCAACGAAATAATAAATTTCGTTACAATGTATATATATATTGATTTAAACATGCTGGCATTGAGGCAATCATTATTATGCTGTCAGTCTTAAGCTTGTGTAAAATGTGAACGAAATTGTAGAGTATTATTCAATTATAAAAATTGGATATAGACAATGGATATTAGCAATACGTGTGAAGTATTGAAATTTTTTTTTGAGAAGAATCGGGTGGGGTCAAGTATAAAAGTTTGTCAACAATCAAGATTTGATTATGTGTCAGAGATCATTTCACATACAAATTGTTTACTACTTGACTTTTTTCAATATCATATCTTTTTGTATGAAAAAATTACACGGATTTCGAACACTTGACTCTTTCTTTATGAAAAAAACTTGTCTTTTTTTTTAATTGATTATTAGCATTGTTATTATTCCTCAATATTGTTATTAATGTAAAGAAGATTAAAAAAAAAGGTTAAAGATTTTCAGACCTTTTCGGTGTTTTCCGTACTGCCCATCCAAAATGTAAGCTAATCGTGTTAACTTATTTAGGTTGTTTAAAGACCGTCGTTTTGCATAATTTTTCAAGAATAAATTGGAATACCCAACCAACTACAAATTACTTCACTGAAAAAATGTAATCATTGCATTTTTTAAAAATAAATTCGGCCGCTGTCAAAAAAAAATTTAAACTTTGGATTTTATTTTTATTTTACAATGTTTTTGTGTGATGGTTGCATTTTTTTTTTGTAACGCTGCGTTCTCTTCTGCTATACAGTCGTTACCGACAATTTTTATTCGACAGCGTTGTAAAGATTGCTGTTTTTTTTGTAAAAGGGTCAAAGAAAAATAAAAGATAGACGACAACTAGGAACTTGATGTTGTTTTTTTTCCTAAGAACTTTATTTTTCATTTTGTTAACCTAACGCGGGGTTTGAACTCGAGACCGCTTATTTCCAGATCCGTAACATGTGTCTTAGCTCGCTTAACCACGGGTGCGATATAAAAGCGGATCGATTTACTTCAGTGACAAGATATTTTTGACTTCAAGTTTTGTTAAAAATTATTTAAAAAATATGAAAAATTTTAAATAAAAAAGAATATTCTATCGATTTTTTTGTTTAATTTAATTGATAAATGATAATATATTATTTGTTTTTTGATGGAAAAGCTTTTTTTCTGTTTTATCGGCTGAAGTATAAATTTTGTGTAGGAAAAATACAATAATTACAAACTAAATATGTTATCGAGACATTTCTCCGTAAAACAGTTGACTCACAAAAAAAAAACTGTAATGTTCGCAGTCAGCGTCGACGAACATTGTAGAATATTGCAAAAAAAGTGCAATCTTTACAGTTTTATTCTGTTAAGAATAATATAATAGCTGGTTCATTTTTATTTTTAATAATGAAATTTTAGAATAAAAAAAAGTGATGTAAAACTTATAAAACAAAACTGCGATGTTTACTATAAAAATGTGAAAAGGAAAGTTTGCAATAAAATAATGTGATTTTTATTTTTTACACCGTAATATTGGTATTTTTTTTTTGTCTGTTTCAAAGTTTACAGTTTAAAATTCGATTCCTGGTGAATTTCTGAAAATTTTTTATAAAAAATTTCCTGAAATATTTTCAAGAAATGTTTATAAAAAGTTTTAGAGACAATTTCTAGAAAATAACCTGAGTATTCATTCACATTTCCCTACTTTTTTTGTTTTATACTTGACGCGAGGCACTTCTGTGCCTTTTGATATGCTTATACAGGTTAAACCGGGCAATATGTCGGCGTGGTATAATTTTTCTACCAGGATGTATTCAAAAAAATTTTCAATAGCACAAAAAATGAAGAAAGGCAATGTCGAATTGGTCAATGTTCAATAAGTAGAGCTCGAATAAAGCAATTCCTTTATTCTTGTGTCATAAAATCAGGGAAAAGATGCAAGAACGTGGAGTCCATTTCAGAAATCCTCGTTTTATATTTCTTAAGTTTTTTATTCAAAAATGATAAATACTGTTCCCACCTACAATCATACCTCTATTCTTGTTTCAGAGTAAATAAACACTAATATATATACTGTAAAATGTTGTTTGATTAATTTTTTACTTTTACAATTATGATTTTAATACTGAATAGACAATATTCATGCTCAATTGCATTCATAAGTTGTGACAATATTCCGGCATGTGTTGCATTGAACACTGTAACAGCAGGTTATGTATTTGCACTCACATCTTTCAAGAACGGCTCGTGTCTTAGTCACGTGACCCCGTCCACAACAAAGATACTCGCATCCTTCATAGCCAAAACTGCTTCTATTGCCGTTGCATTGCCTATAACCAGAAAAATGAATGGAAAAATTCGTTGAAAAATTTTGTTTGTTTAGTTAAAAGTTAAAATGTAAAACAATATTTAGAAATGGTCGAAAAATTTCCAAAAATGATTGATTTAATTTTTCCAAGTGGAATAAAGATCATTCGATCCCTTCAAATCGAATCGTGAAAGATTAGTGATCCATTTAGTCCAATATTTGCAATTGTTGTTATACTTTCAGCTTCTTGCTATAAATCTATAGCGTGTGCAGACCTATCTGTTCGTTAACTTGTCTCTTTTTATTTTAACTTATTTACTCAAAGTTTTGATTTTAATTGTCGTCATTTGTCTTTAGTTCTCTTCTAACACAGTATGGCAGCTTGAAGCTTTTTCATTTATTCACAGTCTATATGTCGTGTCTTGATAATGATCCTTGTGGCCAGTCATGGCTAAATATAAATAGTTGGCAAGGTATTTAAGTGAGGACTTAATTTGTTGCCTGCTAGATAGATTCGAGTTTAGTCAAATTGATTAAACATTTTGAGTTATCTGAGCTCTATCTGAGTCTCTGGGCAGTATTTGAAACCTCTCTATGATTCTCTACACTATCTGAAGAATATCTGGTTCGTCTCTGACTATCTCTACAATGTTTTGTGAGAGATGACTCATATCTGAGCGAGAGATAGGTATTTTGAAAAAAATAGCGTTATATATTCAAAGTACCTATCTCTCGCTCAGATATGATTCGTCTCTGGAACAGAGATACTGTTTTTTTTTCAAAGTCCAAATCTCTCGCTCAGAGATGATTAGTTTCTCACAAAACATTGTAGAGATAGTCAGAGACGAATCAGATATTCTTATGTCAGGTCTTATGTCTGATACAGGGCTATCAAAGGATGTGGGATAATGGGTTGTAAATAAAATAATAGGAATAACACAATTAAATCAAAACACTGTGGCTTCAATTGAAACACTATATTCACTTTATTATTTCAATAAACTATAAGTATTATTTTATCTATTGTATGTCGAGTTGACTCTAAAAGTGTTGTCAAAGACAGACACTACTATTTTTTATTGCTCAATGTAAAGCGATTCCGTTGTGCGCGACCCAATTATAATTAGAGATTTAGCATAAACAAGTGTTAAAGAGCAACTGATTTTTCAGTTTGTTAAAAATTGTAAAGTCCAAAAAATGGGTGTGTATTTAGTTTATAACATTTATTTTAATTCGTCAAAAATTAGTTTAAGAGAGAGCAAAGTTCGTTGATTTACTACGAGTTAGTGGGAGGTTTTGAGGAAAATGTGGGACTCGTGTGGGCCTTAAAAAAGTGTTAAATTACAGAGAAATAAAAGCTAGAATTTTAATAATTGAGCCTACATGCCCAATTACCTAACAATTACTAACCCAAGTAGAAATCTGGTTAGGCTAGCTTGATTTTATTTTTAGTCGTGATCAAGACTTGATCAATCTGTTCTTAACACGGGAAGCCTAATCCAAACTTGATCAAAAATTAATCAATTATTCTACATTTCGATACGTGTATTTTTTTTCAAAATCATTTTAATCAGGATGGAATCAGGAAAACCTTAACCTTAATAAGGTCAGCCTAAGCCAAACCATTTATTTACATCACAAAAATTATGTCCATTATTTGATCTGTTAGTAATTGTGATTATTTCATTTTCACATTCATAAATGATTTTTCTATAAATCGACACGACGAGAAAGATAGCTTGGTTATGTTTCGATCCTGGCCTCAATACACAAGCTTTATACAGTCTAGTTAGACCTCTTCTCGAAAATGGCCATATTAAAGCGAAGCAGGGCCTCAATAAAAAAAAATTTATCGGAATCGTTTCTAGAATGAAAAAATAACATTCGTTTCATTCCACATCAAGTCATTTGGTCAGCTAGCTTAAATGATATCTCGAAAAAACGAAAAGTCACATGAAACCGAAAACACAAGTTTCCGACGAAACTCTAAAAATAGACTGTTTGCACGCCAAAATAATATCTGCACAATAACTTAAATGAAATCTGTAATGTCTGTCATGTCAATCCAATCGAGAACGAATTTAATAATTGTGGTTGATGTACCCCTAGCTGAAATTTTTCAGTCCTGCTCAGTCTTTTGCGTCCTAAAACGTCCTAAATGCAAGATGATCGTACTTTATCGTCCTAAATTGTCTTTATTTC
>JAPYYR010001453.1:0-32744 GCA_030523065.1 Aphidius colemani
AAAAAAAAAAAAAAAAAAAAAAAAAAAACAATAATTTAAAAATAACACATTACAAATAATATTATTTTATGAGAAATATAAAATAATAATCAAAGTATATTTGACAACATAATATAAAACGAAAAAAAAAAAAATAATTATTATTTATTTTTTAAATATTACATATAAAAACGTGAGCAATTTCTATAAATAAAAAAAAAATTTTAAATTAATAAAAATAAAATAAATAAAAAATTAGTGAACATAGATGCAGAATACTATTCAGAGGGTCGCGAATGTGTTAATTGCGGGGCAATACAAACCCCATTATGGCGACGAGATGGTACAGGACATTATCTTTGCAACGCCTGTGGCCTCTATCACAAGATGAATGGCATGAATCGACCCCTAGTCAAACAACCACGACGACTGGTAAGCAGAGGCTCGGTCGCAACAAAAAAAAAATTGAAAAAAATATCATTTTTATTACTATTATTCAAAAAAAAAAAAAAAAAAAAAAAAAAAGTATTTATCAAATGATGACAAAACGTCAGTAAATTTTTAAATGAATATTTTAATAAATAAAAAAAAAGAAAAGACCAGGAGCCTGTGTGGAGATTCGCCCGTGTTTGCCTGTCGTCGTGGATCCACCCAATATAATTGTGTTGTTAATTTTTTGATAAAAATTATTGTTTATGAATTGGAAAAAAAATTAGATGATTAAATTTAAAAAAAGCAAAATGACCCTAACGTTTGGTCTCCTGTCTGTTTCAGTGGCGGACCCGGGCGAATTCTTCAAAGGCACCTATAGTCCATATAATGGTACCCGTCGCGTCATTGAGGAGAAAACAAGCCGACGTTTGGTAGGTGTCATCAAAATCTCCTACCAATTAATATACAATTATCATTATATGTTGAATACTTTTTTTTTTTTTTTTCATACAAACATATATTTAATCAATTTATTCTTTTGTTTGCTTAATTATTTTGACAAAATACTAATTATTATATTTTTAAATTTTAAAAACAAAACAGTCAGCGTCAAGACGTGCTGGTCTTGAATGCAGTAATTGCCGAACACTAACAACATCATTATGGCGTAGAAATGCAAGTGGTGAGCCAGTTTGTAATGCATGTGGACTTTATTTCAAACTTCATGGTATATCTCGTCCAATGACAATGAAAAAAGATACAATTCAAACACGTAAACGTAAACCAAAGGGTGGCGGTATGAAGACATCAGACACACCGATATCCAATAATATTTCAAATTGTCAAATAAATAACAACAACAACAACAATACTACCAACAATAACAACAACAATAATAATCATCATCACCATCATCACAATATTAAAATTGATACTTCAGGTAGACAATAAATAAATTGTTTTATCATTTTGTTTTGTTGTTTGTAAAATGTTCAATGAATAATAATAATAATTAAATTTTACAGATGCTTATGGTGACATAAGAATGGCACATACAAATTTATCTCAATCAGCATATGGTACTTCATTGTATGGTGGAAGTCCACAGGCAACAAGTAGATTAATGCAATCATATCAACAAACACCATCAAATCTGTATTTTGACATGTATTCACATGAGACACCGTCACATTTATCATTGAGACATCCATCTCCATTACCGAAAATTGAATGTCCATCACCACCTAGCAGAGGATCACCAACAATGCAATCAGCAAATCATTCACCTGATCATCATTTATCAGCTCCTCATATTGTTAATATTGGTGGTAATTCATCACCAAATGATAAACTTATTATTGATGCACATTTAGATAGACCAACTGTCGTTTCAATATCATCATCATCGTAAAAGTATATTATTAGATTATTTAGCAAACAAATTTATTTGTTTTTACAATTAATGGTGATTTATTTAATTTATTAGCCAAAAAAAAAAGGAAGAAAAAAACAAACAAACAAACAGCTATTCTTTTTTAATGGCATTGTTTTTCAAAATTATTGTTGGTCGACTTTTTTTGAGTCATATTAAGAGCACCAGCTGGAACTTGGAGCCCAAATTTATTGAAAAAAAATATAAATTAAATTATCATTTGTTTATTTTAAATAATAACAGTTCTCTTGCTAAAAAATTTCTATGGGCTTATGTAAAAAATATATTACATAATTGATATTTTATTTAGATAATTTTTTTTTTTTTTTCTTTTTTATTAATAATATTATTTTTATTCTTTGTATATAATTTTATAACATAATGGGGCTGATAAAACTTTATTTTTTTTTTCTAATCTATATAAGTAGAACTGGATTTTAATTAATCAGTTTATTATTATTATTTTTCTAAACTTGTATTTTTTTTTTTTCGTTTTTTTTTTTACCTCACAAGGAAGTTTTTCAGCACGATACCAAATTAAAATTCATTGTTCTTGTAAATAGCACTATATATTAAAACAATATATATATAATTATAAACAAACTACAATTTAAGAAGTAACTAAAAAAGTTATAATTATTATTATGATATAAATAATAACGTTCAAATGAAAAATGTTTAAAAAAAAAACAAAAAAAAAGAAAAGTTAAAAAAAAAAATGACAAAAATTTGTCAATTTAATATAAACAATTATATATTAATCTAGTTTTTATTTTAAATATTTTTTTCATTGAAAAATACTTTTACTTAATATATATATTATTGTTTTTTCGATAAATTTATATCGAGTCGTCAATTAATTATAAATAAAATGGGATATTAAAAACAAATATTATATGCGATTAAATTAATAATCTATATCTATAATTGTGACGAAAAATTTTAATTACAAATCGAAATATTTACGAAGTGTAATATGTTAAAAAGCAAAATAATAATGTATAAATAAAAAAATAAATATTTTTACATGTATACTAAATTCTTGAATAAAAAAATGAGTTAAAAAAAGAAACAGGTATTTAATATACATTCAAGTAAATATTTGGCGGTTTAAATAACGATATTGTTCATTAAATTGCTACCAGGAGGCAGTACGATAATAAATGCGTTTAAAATTTCACACCTTGGATAACACCTGTGTAGACAAGTAGACACACTCGCGAGTCTTTGAATCACAAATATACATGGTTCTGGCTGTACCGTCATCGTGTATCTCACACAAGACACAAATTAACTCAAATTGATAATTTTTTCATTATATTTTTTTAATATTTTTATCAGTTTATTTATTTATTTATCATTTTATCTATTTTATAATTATCACAACTGATGTCAACACTGAAAGACTCATCAGGCTGCCACCAGGTGAGTTGTCATAATTATTTAATATTCATCATTTGATTATTTCATAAATATCAAACAAAATATATCTTCAATAGGAAAAATACAATTTTTTTTTTTTTTTCTTTCATTTTTATTATCAAATTAATAGAAATTATTATTATTTTATTTTTTTAATATTCAATGAATCTACACGTGCTTGTCTTATCACGAATAATTTTAATTTATTTAAGCTTTTTTGAGAAAAAAAAATTGACACGACGTTGATGACGACAGATATTTATGAAAAAAAAAATAATTAAAATTAATAAACAAATCTACTCCGAAATTATATATAAATTTTTAATAAATTTGATTAAAATTATTTAATCAAAATAATTTTTGATGGATTTTTTTTTTATTGGGTCAAATCTACACACTTAAAAAATTTTTTTTTCCAAGTTTTTTCGTCTTTTGTGCATTCCATATTTTTATGGCTGACTGGTTACATAGCAGACGTCCAATGTGGATCGTTCAATATATCGTGGCTTTTTTTTTTTTTTTATTCCAATTTAACATATTTTTTTTTTTCCTTTCGTTTTATTTATTTCGGAGGGGACAAGAAGAGACAGATCGCATTCGCGGACAGACTGTGTTTGAAATAATATTTCAAAGGCACACAAGACACACACACACACACACCTTTCTTCAAACTGTCTCCATAAAAAAAAAAAAAATTTTATACTATATATTTACACTTTATTAATAAATAAATAAAAAAAAAAAAAAAAAAAAAAAAAAAAAAAAAAAAAAAAAAAAAAAAAAAAAAAAAAAGAGTGTGGTTTTTCACCTGGTTAGTCTTTTGACAATAATTTTAAGGCGAAATAGTATAAATCCACGGGCCTTTTAATCGTACACTATTATTAAATTTGAAAAAAAAAAAATAAAATTTAAATAATAATGATAAAATAAAGTTGTAACGACGAAATCAACGCCCCAGGTACGTCTGACATGAAATAATCCGTCGCCAGGAGTTGCTAGTGATAGCCCCTGGCACAGATAACTTTTTTTTTTCTTCATATTAATCATTAAGCACATAACCGTGCTGTATACATATAAGATAATGAAAATTATATCAGGCAATAGCGATAATGTTGTTTGTCATACGCTAATTATTGGTCCAACTTTTTTATTAAATTGTAAATTCAATTTTTACTATAACCGCATGCATCATTGTAGAAGAACGCGTTTGATTGTTATACAATTTTATTTTTCTTATTAAAATTGTTTATACGTCAGTGGAACATTGATAAATATTATTTAAGGAAAAAAAATAAGCACTTAGTTTACATTGTAATTATTATCATCATCATCATCATCATCATCATCATTTTGTTTTCCATCTTTTAGTAAATCCGGATATATACTGCAGTATCCGTATATATATTAATTTATATTTTTTATTTTCAATGTTTTCCTCACTTTGTTTGAACAAAAACAATGAAGGAACCACGTACATGTCGCTTAATATAAATTATATTGTAAATATACATTAATTAATCACCTCGTTTTTATAAACTGACTCGCGAATTTAATGAAAATCCTATACTGATTGTAAATTTTAGTAAAATATATACAAGTGCGTTGTTAAACACATCTTAATATTTATTTTCATATTAATTTTTGTTTCTTTTATTTAATTAAAACAAATCACTCGTCTCTTCATTATTATTCTCTCTCTGTATATTTACTATATACGAGAAAAAAAATTCAAGGTAATAATATATGTATAATTAATTAATAAATATTTTAATAAAAATACATGTATTAATTGACGGTGAGAAAAAGTTTTTATCAATTTTTGATGATCAATGATATTTTGATTGAACATAATTGCGCAATAATAAATGAGAATAAAGTCCTTGTACTTTTGACTACATACTCTACTTGTTCGCAAACAATAAAATTAAAAAAATAAATGTGGATCATTGAATTCCACAGAGTTTAAAATCGATTGAATGATATCAGTTATATTGATCGGCCACTTGAAAATTATTATTTATCAATAATATATATCTGAGGCGAAAAAAAAAAATAAATATAAAATAAATGTCTCAATATAAAATTATTAAATGTGACTATTTATACTTGTCTTCGCTTTGACTTTTGATAAGATGCCCATATATTTCTTGTGTTGATGATGATGATGATGATGATGATAATAAAATGGCGGATTATATTTCTCATGTTATAACGCAAATAATATGACTTTAATAAAAATTTTATTTTTTTTAATTCATATATACTCAAAGTTTTATTTGCTTGTATATTATTTCTTGGAAAATCACCTGTCATTTATAATTTTAAATGTCATTGACATTTAAAAAAATATTTTTTTTATTATTTTACTACATTAAATTATAATAAATTAATAATAAATTAATAATACATTTGTTGTTATTCACTTGATTAATATTTTCTAAATATCACTTGTATATTTAATTATTTTCTCTCTTGCAAATTGTTATTGTTGATTAAAATAAATTGTATTTTTTAAGGACCATTCTCATCTGGTCGTAAAGCAAGACTGAAAATCATCATTTTAGCTGATACAATAGCTAATGTTATAATGCAGTTTTATCTTATAATATATTATCATGGGAAACAAGATAAATTGCGCGATAGTGTCGTTTATTTTGACAATATAATTATCATTATCCGACCTATTTTTTGTTTTGTTTTTATATTATTATTTATTACACCTGATGTGTTATTATTTATATAAATAATATGATTTTTCCCAGCTAGATCATAAAGCCAATTTCGAGGCCAATGAACTATATATATATTTATAATCCTCGCTCCATTATCTTAAAGACAACATTATGTTGAGCTTGTGAATAAACAAAAAAACAAAAATACAAAAAAATAATAATAAAATATAAATGGCTGCTTGTTTTTAATTATTATTTAGAAATAGTATCATAATCTTGCCAAGAAGAAAAAAAAAAAAAAAAAAAAAAAGTGTCATTAGATTGTTCTTTTTATATACCGAAAAATGACATGGCACTTTGTGTCACACTGAGTGAATCAGATGGAAAAAAAGATAAGGAAAAATCCCTTTTAACGCTGTTTTACTTTAAAATGAATCATAAATATTTGAAAATATAAAAAAATTAAAAAAAAAACCACTACGAGTTAAAAATTTTCCAGGTGAAAAAAAATATGAAAATGGTGGATGCGATTGGTATTTAATACAATGGCCGACATAATCTCTTCATCAAGTTCTGGTTTTTTTTTATTATTTTTATTTATTTTATATATATATATATATATATATGTATTTTTTTGTTGCGTTATCTTCTTCAGCGGTGTATTTCGCTTGGCTCAAAACCTTATCATTGAACAAACAACAGACCTCTTCGCTGACACACGGCTTTATGTCAATCACGAGAGACTTTAACAGTTTTTCTTTTTATTTATTTTTCATACTTCCCCTTGCAAGCTCCATAAAAGTAAAACGTTGAATTTAAAAATATTTTTTTTTCAATTTAATGTTATAATTCAACGTACCCAAGTAACCGAGTATCATATGCGCAATTGATTTGAAATTTTTACCTTTAATCTTTCAATAAAGTTATTTTCTAGTTTTTTATTAGTATCAAAATATTCATTATTATTTAAAACTTTTTAGAAGAAAATTAAAAATAAATATGATGAAAGATAAAAATAAATAAAACTTGATTTTTTTATTTGTTTTTATTTTAATATTAAATGATAAAAATACACTTTCGATAAGTGCAATCTCCAAAAAAAATGGAAAAAAAAATAGATAAATATTTTAATAATAATGAATAAAAAATCTCTTGAAAGATTTTAATATATTTTTTTTTTTCAATTCAAAAAATATTTTTTAATTTAATTTCAAAATAAAGTGATATAGATATAAGAGATGTGTGAGGTAATACGTAGGAGCTGACCAATGGACGTTGAACAAAACGAGTCATCCAATCGCAAACGACTCTTGACTTGCTAATGTTCGACCATTTAAAATTCCCCTTTTTAAATTCGCGTTTTATTCTCTCTCTAATGTACACATTAATGTAATTATCGCGTCGCAAAAATTTATTTTTCATATACGTGTATGTATACATGTCGTGATACATATACATCTACCGCAACTTGCAATGATAAAAGCTAATTAAAAATATCAAAAAATAAAAAAAAAAAAAATTACAAATAAAAGTCATATATTAATATGTGCATTATAATATTATATTTATTATTTATCGATATATTGTTAGAGACATGCGAACACATGAGTCTAGACTCTAGCCCCCCTTTTTTCTTTCAGCGCTAAGTTGCGCTTACCTCGGGCACTTATTTCAAATGATTTTAGTCACAAACCGATTGCCGCGTGCGATGAACCGCTCAATTTACCTCACAACGAAATTTATATACTTTTAATTGTTTAATTTATATTTTTTTTTTTTTTTTTTTGTTATTTTCATCAGTCATTATTTATACTTGAAAATCAAATCATAATAAGCACGAAATTATTCATTTAAGTGTGTTTTATTAAATAATTTTATATTAATGTTTAACAATAATATTAATTGAGTGAGTTTATTTTTAAATTATTTCAATGCGGCACACAGCAACAGAGGTAATAATATATATTATTTATTTGTTTATCATTTAAGCATATAAATTATCGTTTGTTTATTTATTTTGTATTGTCGTGATTTAAATAAATAATATGACATTTGAGTAAATTTTGTAAATTAAATATACATGGATTATGGTTTTTCTCGATTGAATTATTTCATAGATGATTTTGCGATGATAAAATGTTAAAAAATTGCAAAATGACTCGTGTCATATAGTCGTCAACCAGCGGAAATATTGACTTGACATTGTCGAGCGGAAGTGACGCGTTATTCAGCAAATACTTTTTAAATCTTTTAATTTTTTCTTTTTTTTTTTTTCTCTCTTGTGACGAACGAGGTGTGTCAGGTCATATACAATATTATACACTTAAATTTTTTATGTGTCTCTATGTCGCGTGGCTCCAATACAATAAATAGAAAAATTTTAAAAAAAAAAAAATGTCAATAACTTCAACAACACCCAACTAATGTACGTGAAATACTTTTAAATATTTTTTTAAGTGATTTTGAAAAATTGATAGTTGTAGTAGTATAGATTAGAGGTATAATGAGTCAGGAAGTTGACCTAGACACAGTTTCATTGCGGAAATAAGCGTGTGCTTTCAATAGTCATATTATATCTGCGGATTAGCTAAAACAAGTCTTTGTTCCTGTTTCACATTGATCAAATATTTTCAAATGAATGAATTTATAATTTTAGGAAACAATGAAAGAGCAAAGAGAACGAGATGTAGTTAAACACGAAATAAAATTACCTGAATGGAATGAACATCAAGATGATGAATCATCCCAAATAACTGTTAATAATAATGGTAATAATAATGATGATGAACAACAACAACAACAGGACAATGATACATTACAAAGTATAACAAATAGTGTTATAACAAATAGAAAAATAGTTAGAACAATAACAACAACTGGACATATTACAGAAAATAATGGTGATTGTGAAATTGATTCACCGGTATCAAGTCCAGATAATATTAAAATTAATTCACAAATAATAATACAACCAACAAGAGAATTAACTTATGAAGAATCTAAACAATATATAAATATGATACGCCAAAATAGTCCAGAACAAACAACTATAACTGAGTCGGAACAAAATCAAGAAATTTCATACTCGAGAAATGATAATAATGGGGATAACGATGCTGATGATGATGATGACGATGACGATGATGATGATGATGGTGATGATACACGTCAAGAAGCAGACAGACAAAATATGGTTTCAGCCAAAGAACAAATGAGGTAAATATATTCACAAATAGAAAAATATTGAAATAATTCATATATGTTTTATCTTATCGAAAATTGATTATTATTAATAATTAATAATTTGATTTATAGATATCATCAAGTTTACCAAGATGAACTAACTCGAACTCAAAGAAATAATCATGTAATTGAAGTATCATCAATTCACCAAGATAACAGACGTCATCAACAAAATAGATTTAGTTCACCTGAAAATAGTACAACTAGATTTCAAGTGTCACCATCAACTATTGGTGAATCAGCTGGTGCTGCTGAAGATTTTGAATCAGCTGCAATTGTTAGCCAAAGTGGCAGTGTACATCTTGGTTCACCAGCACCAGTTTATTCACCATCATCAACATCAACAACAACAACAAAAACAGCAGCAGCAGAAACAAATAGATCATCATCACATCATCATCATTCCCATAATAACAACAACAACAACAACAACAACAACAATCATCATCATAATCATAACAACAATCATAATAATAATCATCACCATCATCATCATCTTCCACCTGGTTATGCATCAGAAATTGGTCTCAAATATGATATAAATACTGCTGCTGCTGTTGTTGCTGAGAATTTAAAAAATAGTAGTACATATACAACACTAGAAACAGTTCCAATTCCACCATCACAAGCACTTCATCAATATCATCAATATGCTGTTTCTGATGGTTATCAACCTCCACCAGGCTATACTGGTTATCAAAAAAATAATAATGAAATAGCATATTTGACATATCAAAGTGGTTTACCATCCAGAGGAACAGAGGTAATTTTTCTTTTTATTTCATTATTAATTTTTTAATATTTAAAAAATAATAATTTAAAAAATTGTCGTCAAGACATTTTCACATGTTTTTCAGGTAGAATCACAAGGTGGTGTTTATATTAAAAGTGATCCAACATTAACGTCATCATCATTAATTGGTACGCGAACACAATTGCATTATGATTCACCTGGATCACCTGGTTCACAAGTTACAATATACGGTACAAGTGCACCATTTCAATATGTTAAAACAAGTGGTAATGGTGGTAGTGATAGTTATTGGCAAGGACCACCAGGTTCATCACCACCACCATCATCATCTATACCGCACCCACCACCTCCTCCACCACCAACATCATCGTCATCTTCAGCAGCAGCAGCAGCATCAACAACACTAGATTATATCCAGGGTTATTCAAACTTATCAACGTCAATTGGTGATGCTAATAATTTAAATTTATACACAAGTGGTGGTTACAGTGTTTCTGGTGTTAATGGATCAGCATCACCATGGCATATGCACAGTACATTATCACTTGGACCAAATGATGAATCATTTGATGCACATATGATTAATGCTGATCCAAAAGAATGCACAAGTTGTGGTTCATCATTAACAGCAATTTGGCGAAGAGATGCTAATGGAAATAATCTTTGTAGTTCATGTGGTATTTATGGTAAACCAGTTAATCATTCGCATAGACAACATGTTAGATGTGGAGGAAAAATTAAACAGACTCTAACACCTGTGAGTATTATTATTGTAAAAGTTAACTTATCAATATTGGGCTTCGAAAACTTGTCAATCAAAGAGGGTAAAGAAAAAAAAATAAAAAAAAAAAATCATGTATTTATAAAAATATAAAACGGGGACACTTTTATTTGTGCTGCTGATAAGGTCCACTGCTGTTGGTTAGATGGACGAGAGGCAGCACTCTTTTTTTTTTTTTTTTAAATATATTTTCAGAGTGTGTTTATATCAACACGTTTATTTTCGATATTAAGTAATGTTTGTGCTCTCAAGAAGAGAACTTTGTTATCTTGTTGAAAAGCAAATAAATGCAAGCAAAACAGATGGAGAGAATAGAATGTTGTTTGCTCTAGTTTACTTATGATTTACAAAAAAAAAAACTCGCCCATTTTTTGTAGAAAAACTGATGCATTATTATTATTTTCATGTTTTTTTTTTTTTTTTTTATGTTACAGAGTGGACGAAGAATGGGAATTCATTGTGCAAATTGTCGAACAAATAATACAACACTATGGCGAAGAAATAATAATGGAGAGCCTGTATGTAATGCATGTGGTCTTTATTTTAAACTTCACAATGTGAGTATTTTTAGTGATAAAGATTGGTTGGGTCGTTGAGCTTATACCTAAATTCTGGTCTCATTTATATCTTTAAATTGTTGCTTATTTTTTATCATTTGTTTGGTTGACATACGCGAGAAAGAATATATATGTGTGTGCAGTGTCTACACCAGAAGGGTTGCTTGCAGGTAAAAATAAAAAAAATGAAAATGAATGAGTTATTCACCTTTTGAGATATAATATCCGGCAACGACCTACGCACGAATAAACACTTTTTTTTTAATTTTTTTGTTTCAACAATATTCTATTCTTTGATGATGATGATGATGGGTTCAGTTTAGTTTGCTCCTTCGCACCTTTCTTGAGTTGTTTCCGGTTTTAAAAAAATAAAAATGTCAAGTTAATTTAATACACGCGCGACAAGACAAACGGATATAAAATTTTATGAAGTTAAGTGAGTCATTAAAGGTGAAAAATAAAATATTTAATATGACAGATACGTCAATTTAAATGATTATTTATTTTTCGAGAAAAAAAAAAAAAAAAATTGGTAATTTTCTTTCAAAGATAGATAAATCTCTCATAATAATAATAATAATATAATCAGACGCAATAAATTGTGTTATCACAAAGTCCGAATGTATATTGACTATCAATGTCCTGTAAAATATTTTTATTAAAATAATATTGTCTTGTTTGATTAACATAAGGTAAACGATCAGTCTTCTGATGGAGCTGATTGATACGAATCATCCTCGAGCTAATCAAATTTATCATTGGCGTCAATTTATTTATTTATTTATTTTTTATTTCTTGGCTTAATTGATAACAACAATATACCTGCTCGCTTATTAATATTATTATTTTATTTTTTTTACAAATGACTGAAATACGTCAAAGATTATCTTGAAGATCTTTCGGAAAAAATTTAATTAAAAAAAAAAATATATATATATATTTGACGCTGATTAATCAAAAGATTATTTAATAATAAAAAATAAAAAAATATATACTATTTATTAATTACAGGTAAACAGACCAATGAGCATGAAAAAAGAAGGAATTCAAACACGAAAAAGAAAGCCAAAGAATCATTCTGGTATGGGTGGAACTTTAGCTGGTCCAAGTGGAATTCATAATAAAAGTGAAATGAAATCCAATTTACTCGGTAAGTCATTTAAAAAATATTATTATCGTTCGTTTTTTTTTTGCACTATCCGTGGTTATAACTTTCAATCCGTGATCTACTTGTTTGATAAGATAAGCCGCAGTGTTATTAATTTTTTTAATTCTTCTCGCGATTCAATCATCGTGACTGTCCAACAACACTTTTATATATAAATATTTACAAATAAATAGATATAACTCATGAGGAAAACTCGTAAAAGACGTAATGAAAAATTAAATGAAAAAAATAATATATAAATGCGTAAAATCAATGATGAATGACTAATATCTACATAGAAGGGTTAAAAAAATGTGGTGCCATGTGCAACTTTCCAAATTACATAAGCGTATTTTGATTGGTCTGTGCTTTGCACTTAAAAATAATTGAAATAATGAAAAAAAAAAGTCTGCAAAGTAGTATTCCTCCAATCACGATAAAATATACATACGCGTGCGTAGAAAAAATATATGACAAAGGGGTTTATCATTGTGTGTTGTAGCTATTGGCTAGCAAGGGCAAACATACCAAGTTATTTTAGGATGGGAGGGCAAAGGGGAGGATTACCCCATCTGTCGATGAGCGTAAACTGATAAAAATTAAAATACTGCACCCTTATACACGGCTTGTTCATTTTTTTTTTTTTTTTTCGATATTTTATATTAAATATTTACTTGAATAATAATCTTACCTTATTGCTGAATATAATAACTCCAATGATGACGTTCTGCAACAAAAAAACAAACCAATAATTAGAGTTGTATATAAAAATTAAAAGACAAAATGATGTATAATTTTGTTGGATATATATTGCAGTGGACCAAAAGCTGCAGTTGAACATGTATGGGAATGGGAATGATGATGGTAATGACGCTCATCATTACTTGGGTACAATCACGACATCACAGATGGGACACGCGCATTCACCCCTTACATTGCCCTCCGTTGCCGTATTGAATCGTCAAACAATTCTTACGTAAGTCCAAACTTGTGGATTATATATGGAAATGTGTTTGTCATCATAATCGCGTTTATCGAAAAAAATTAATTAAATTTCTTATGTTGCTTTCGAACAACTTGTAAGGCTAATAATAATTTGATGATTTTTTAATTTCAGTGTGCCCCCATTAGAGCCAATGTCTAGTAAATCTGGATCGGATCATCTTGCAACAGTCATCACCTCAACGGGGACAGCGCATATTGATCGATCATGATCATAGATCATTATCGATTTTTACCAACACAAATTTGACGTTATTTTTATTATCAACAGAGTTTATTTATTCTGTTATACCGATTGGAAAGCCTGAACGCACTTGCCATCTGTTGACTCATATTGATCAAATATATATTTAAAATTTAATTTCTCTGTCGATGTCAACAGAATTCTATAATAATTTTGGAACTTTTTGTTTTTTAAATTTCTTTTTTTTTTTTCAAATTCAAAATAGTCAAATGGGGGGTTTTTTCTTTTCTTTTACTGTACATAACATTTTATACATAATTGTCCAAAGATTTATGTTTAGATTTAAATAATCATAAATTTTTAAATGCAAATTTGAATTAAGTTTTAAGAAAAGTTTATAATAGCTCATCTAGAATGCTTTGTGCAATGAGATATCTTTTTTTTGTTTCTTTTTCGTGTAAGATATTAAAATATATTTTAAACATTTGTAAAATGAAATTTTACAACAAAAAAAAAAAAAAAATTGATAAATAGCGAACTAACTAGACAATATTATTTTAATTATTTCAATATAAAAAATATATATTATATCAATGTGTGTTATAAACAATTTTATAATGTAATTTGTAATTAAATGTTGGATAAAAAAAAAAGAAAAATAAATTTAAATATATAAATATATATGCTTTAGCAAGTAAAATAAAAAAAAAAAAAAATTGTTAAATATGTTTGCGGTGAATTGAAGAGTAAAATAAGAATAAAAATTTAAAACTCAGTAATGTGAGTAGAGAGAGGGTAGATGAGGTGGGCAGGAAGGTGAGTCCATCAGCCAAAGAGCCGGCTATCGTACCGGCTAAGGGCTATTTCATGTTAGCCAGTCTAACTTTCAATCTTTTTTTTTTTATTATTTATTTATTTATTTATTTTTTTACTTTTAACGTTTTTCTATACGGCGCAAACGTGGCGCCGCCCTCTCTCAATGTATCCACCACCAGTCTGTGAAGAATTTCCATTTTTTTTTTGAATTTTTATTTTTACCTTGTGCATATTACAAACGCAAAGTATATTTTTTATATTTATGTATCCTTGTTTTGAATGTATGTATAATTTATATTCATTCTGCTAAAAGATATGCTGCACCAACATAGAGAGCGAGAGTAGAGACAAATTATAATTGTCTCGCAGCAGAATATTAAGAGTTTAAGACACATTTTATATTTATTGCATCTAATTGAAAATAATTTAAAAAAGAAAATAAGATTGTCGAGGGATATCACAAGATTGCCTTGCTTAATAATATTCAGTAATTTAAAAATTATTACTTATAGTTGCACTGAAGGATTTCACACCTCTAATGGCTTACTACTTTTTAATAATATACATAAATAAATAAATAAATAAATAAATAAATAATATGTTAAAGAATCTTGATAGTCAAACATAAAACATGATGTTATGTCAATTGGGGGTCATTTGTGGATTATAATCTCTGATGAATCTAAGATAAATATCTGATTTTGTTGCTACTGGTTACACGCATTCCATGAAAATTGTTGAATTCATTTGGAATAGATTGGTTGTATATATAAAAAAAAAATACTTTCAAGAAGAAAAAGAAGAAGAAGAGGTGATGATGCTTGATGAAGGAGATATCTTTAAGATGGGAGGAAAGAGGGGGAGGAAATTACAGATCCGACGGCGCGACTTACACGGAGGCATTATCTCAACAGATTCGAAGTGGCCGGGTTCTCCGATCCGCCGGCGACTGCATTCTTTGACTATCGATGACCTCTTGGTTGTTACCTTTTATATATATTTATTTATTTATTATTTTTTTACTGACAAAAATATGCTATGCATAAAGAATTCATTGTTGAATTTTCCTACCATATGTGCTACAACATTACGAAAATTCCTCAATGATATTTTGTCTTTAAGAATCAATGATATATATACATCTTGATCGCATATATCTTGATGTCCATCTTGTCTAATGTTTATATTGCCGTGAAAAAAAAAAATTTTCAAGCATTAAATTGCTTTTGAGAAGTTCTCTTGCAGAATATAAAGGATAAAAAAAAATAAAAAATAAAAACCAAGATGAAAAAAAAAAAAAAAGAGACAAATACATGGCGCCAACATTCTGCTCCCGAAAAAAGCATCAAACTTTGTTACCATTAAGACACCACTCGTGTTTTAAAAACGTAACCCATACCATACATAATCCCATCACTTTCAGAAGCATCAAAAACGTCAACTTTTAACTTATTACACCTCAGGCACATTTAAAAAATTAAAAATATATAAAAATCAAGATATACAACTTGAAATTTATACGAATATATTCAAGTGAACTATGATGGCGCCAGCTTATGTACTAGCACATAAGGGTGGTCAACGAGATCAACAATCAAAGAACCAAGCAGGACTATAGTTGGGCTTTAAAAAAAATCTAAAAAATACTTTGAAAAAAAAAAAAAAGTGTATAGAATCGTAAACGACACATTTTTTTGTTTCTTTTTTTTTTAATTTAAAAAATGTGACTTTTTTTGGTCAAGTCCAGTATATAAAGAGCTCTTACTGAAATCCCATCTACTTGGCGCCAGTCTGCTGTTGTAACCGGCTTATCAGAGGAGGACCACCTTCTACATACCATCCCTTTTACCAAAAAACATGAAAATAATAAAATTCTATTTTCAAATTTTCACTTGATGATGACGATGTTTGTTTGATGATTTTTTTTTATTTTTGGTTTCATTTATTCATATCAATTAAATGAATAAATAAATCATCTTATATTTTGCAAGTCAAGTTTTATTTCTTGTCGTATTTATTTATATTTATTTTGTTGGCTCTGCAAATGTGCAGCTTAACAATATATATTTCATGTTTTTCACAAGTGCCCACACGCCAAAGACGTTATTGTTTTTTTATTTTAAAATAAATTTCATTATTCCCAACATCCCTTGATCGTGTCTCTCCAAGTCTCACCCACTCTGATTTTTCTCTCGTTGCTTTATTTTATATTTATTTATTTATTTATTTTTAAAAGTCAAGTCTTGAAGTAGTACCTTTATTGTGCCTTTATTGTACCTTCCATTCAATATCTCACTGTATATATTTTTTTTTTTATTTGCAACACCCCATACTTTTTATTTTTTCACCTTTCGCCATATTCTCGCCCACCCGAGTATATATATTTGCAAGGTATTTTTCTTTTTGGTTTTGTTTTACATTTTATTTAAACTCGTTCGTTCTCTCGTTATACAAACATATATCGTTGTTTTAAACTCGCCCCGATTTCCAGGAAGAATACAGCAAGAAACGCGCCGTCACACGATTAGATTAGGAAAATCAATTCGCAAGTGAAGAGAGCTCTCTCGCAAAGAAGAAAAAAAGTATATTTTTATACTTTTATTTTTCATTACCACTTTATTTTGGTGGTTTGATAACTCTCTATTATCTCCAGTGACATGTGTCAACAATATCATCTTGATTTTATTTATATATTTTATATTTTTTGCTATTATTTAAATATACGCATGCATAAATAATAATCAAACAGAAATAATAATATAATTGCGTGCAGAATAATACTATGTCGCGTGTCAGAAACCCGCCTACTTCGTTCAACAATATTAAACATTTTTTTTTTTATAAATTATCAAAAGTATTTATATTATAAAAAATATATTATTTATTTAAATTTTCTAATATAATATATTTTATTATTATTCATATCATGTATAACTGCACCCTGTAATTTCGTGATTGACGCCACTCCCTTGTCAATGCTCGTTATAATAAAACAAAAAAAAAATAATAATAAAAGTGCAAAAACAATAATTTATCAAGAAACAAGACGAGCTGAAAGATAATATGGTCAGGGGCATTAGGCTTCTGATCGATTCATCATCAAACATTTTGCCGAAAAAAATAATATTAATAAAAAATTCATATCGATTTGATGTTAAGTGATCAATCTTCATCGTATGTCGTGCTTATATGCTACCGATTTTAATAATACTCTATATTGATCATGGACTTTTCGCATATACAAAGTATATTTTTAAGATTTTTTTTTTCATATATAAATTAAAACCTAATGAGACTCGACGATCCGGTTGGTTCAGCAAAAATGCAATGGCGAAAATAATCACCAAAGTAATAAACGACTTTGTCTGCGTTTTTATTTATATTTTTTTTATATTATATGCACAAAACCAATTCAAAAATAAAAGGGGTTTTCCTGGAAGCCTCCAGTTATCCGGTTGTCAAGACAGATAATTTCTGGAGAGGAAAAAAAAATATATTCAAGATATATACACCTCTTTTTCGGTAATCACGAAACAAAGTTGTTGTTTTTTTATTTGGATAAAAAAAATATATTTAAAATATGAATTTTTAGCTGCACTGCATTCCAAGTCTTTCGACTAATGGACTGTGCACATTCAAGACTGCATTTACATTTAATTATATTTTATTTTTATTTATAATAATAATAGCAGCAGCAGCAGCAGTTTATTCAAGTTATTTAAATCAATCAACAATAAAAAATATAAAAGAAAAAACATTTTAAAGATCAATAAAATCCCCGGCAATATAGAAATACAAGAATTTGAAAAATTAGCCATGATGGATTAGATGGATAATCCATTGCCAAGGATAATAACCTTGCAAATTTTTTGAAAATTGTTAATTTTGCCAGACAAACAAATGACACAGACGGTTAAATATTTTCGGTCTACAACATAGAATATTTCATTTGATTTTGTTTTTGTCCTTGTAATTTATTTATAATTTATTATTAAGAATGAAATGAACGAGAATAGAGCAAGAAAAAACAATAGATATCAATGGTTGTCGCTTGTTAGACAATGCTTCCGAGTCTAGCTGATTATTATCAGACGTAAAAGTTTTACCTGTCGCTTTAGTTCCGGGCTACAAAGGGGGTCTTCTCTCCTTAGGCGTCATCGTCTTGGTCGTCGTCGTCGTCGTCATAGTCTAAGCACCCTGTTGCCGACTCTAGCCCACCAACCAATCTTTACTTTTTACTATTTTCCTTTTTTTTTTTTGCAGATGACATTAATTTTTGAGTGACACTGGCGGCACTTCTTATTAGTTCCGCAAGCATATATAAATATATTTAAAAACTTTCTGACATTTTTGAAAATTAGTAGTAGCATATAGTTGAGAGAAAAAAATAAAATAAATAAAAGACATTAAATTTATGGTATTTACTATCGATATATTTGGGACACACATGGTGACTTATTCAACATTTCCATTAGACCAAAACCAATATATGTTTACTTGGACTAATTGGATGGGCGTTGGTCAATATATTTATTTTATTTTTTAGACAAATTAAATTAGTAAATTTTCTTTCTATGTTTAATGTCGTGGTTTTTTTTTTTTTTTTTTAAATATATGAAGAAGGATATAATTTATCTTGATGTTGAAAATCAATGAACAATCAGCAAATAATTAACGCGTTGAATTAATTGCTAATGTAAAGCCAGAGATAGCAAAATTATATATATTACATAGCAGCATATGCAAATAATGAATAGACAAAGCTATGTCATTACTTACAATTACCATATAATCATTGCTATCATCATTATCATTTTGATAAATACATTATGTATATTTGCAAATAATAAAAAAGTTCTAAATATATATTTACTGCCAAAAAAATTAAAAGCTATTATTTTTAAAAGGATCATAAATTTTAATGGCATTTTTTTCTCTAAATTTTCGATTATATACTAATTCAATTTTGTTTCGTTTTTTTTTTTTTTTTTTTTCAATAATTTAAAATCTCGTTTCCATCGAATTTCTACTAAAATATTTATGGCAAGTTAATAAATAATTTCGTAAAAGGATTTATAATAAAATAGCCCATCAAAAAATAAAAAAACAAAAATTTTTTTTGTAAAATAATTTTTCTATTTCTATCTTTGATTTATATATAAAACAAAAAAAAAAAAAAAAAAACTTTTTTATTTTTACCCTTTTAAAATGTATTATATATCCGACCCCTAGATAAAATAAAAACCTTTATAAATTTTAAACAGACTTTTTTACAAAAATAAATATATATAACTCAGGTGTTAATATATGTTTGCAAAATATAAAACGAATAAATATAAATGCAAAAAAAAATATAATAAAAAGAGAGTACGTATTATTCTCAAGAGCAAAAGATATCAACCGGTGAGGAACGATCAGACGTTGCTTTCTTTATCCATAGTCTGATCTCGTCGGACATTATAGCTGCAGGGGTCTGTCTTGCATACTGCCCCTTGGGCCAAATTAAAAAATGACAAAAAAACATAAATAAAAAGGCGTAACCAGCTACAACAAATTCATTTTAATATGAAAATTAATGTTCAACTAAATAAATAAATATTGAACAACCATCACACTATCACCAGCACGTGGTGGTGCTACACTGCTTATTTTATTAAACAAAATAAAAAAAATTATAAACATCTATCTGGGTGGTGATTAATAATAGCTCCGCCTTGAAAAAGAAACGCCTTTTTTTTTATATTTATATATGTATTAAAGGCTTGTTGAATAAAAAATAACACGAGTCTGTCTGTATATATATAAATATCCCTACCAACGACCAATCCTTACTTTCCTACCTCATTCAATATATATTTTTATTATTCAACTGGCAAAGCCATTTCTACTGGTGTATCATCATCATCATCATCATTACCATCACCACCACCATCACTATTGCCACCGCCTCCATCTACTTCTTCTCTTTTAGCTTGTGATTAAAGTTTTATTTTATTTTTTTCTTTGTCGTTTTTATTTTCATCGTCTTCGTCTATCTAGTTGGTTTTTTTCTGTTGCTAAACTCACGGTCCAGGGCAGTCCGAGAAGCGCACTCAACAGCTGCACTACGTATCGCTCCTCTTCTCATCATTTTTTGTTTTTTTTTTTAATTAATCAACTTTTATTATTACTCCAAGTATATAGTGATTAAATTATTTAACATTATTTTTTAAAAAGATAATTTGTGATTTTATTTATTTTTTTTTTGTGAGTGAATAATTATTATTAAAATTCAAAAAAAAATTGTGCTTAATTGTGGCTTTTTTTAAATAAAACGTAATAATTTTTAATTTGTTTACCGGACACTGTGTAATTTTATCAATAAAAAAAATAATAAATAAAATATATATAAACAAGTGGAGAGAAAATAATTATAATTAAAGAGATTTTTAATTATATAAACTGGAATAAATCAACAGATAATAAATTTAAAAAATTAAATTATTTAAAGTATATATATTGGATTGTGATAAGAATTGGAAGATTTTAAAATTTTTTCCATAGCCGAATTGAATTTAACTTGATTTATTAAAGGTAAGTTTTATTTTCTAAATAAATAATTATTATTATTTTTATTATATGCGGGCTTAATTAAGTTAAATACACTTTGAACTGCTACATAATATATAACACACATGTTTTTATTAACTATATATATATTTAATTTTAAATATTTTTTACTGTTTATATATGTATGTGTCTATTTTATCACAACTCTTGAACGTCTGGTAGTAGTCGACGAGCGATATGCTTCTTATCGCGCATTAATTACTGATAATAATTTTCATAGGGGTGATTTCACTATGAGCTGCACTCACAAAACATATACAACAACAATTTTTTCATCTCCACATGGTAATCGTCCAAAGAAATTTAAAAAAAAATAGATAAAAACTAGACTCATCATCATAATCATCAATAAATTACATAATAAATTTTCATAAATAAAAAAAGTAATGTTATTTATCAAAGGATGATGATAAAGCTCAACAATCATAAAATAATACTGAATTTATATATATAAATAAAAATAATATAATCTCAAAGAAATTTAAATAAAAAATAATAAAATTATTTAAACTGTCCGGCAAGTTGAACGGCCATTTTGAAAATGGTCAATATATGTTCATTTAATATCAAGCCCACCACGAAGTAAATGAAATTTATATTTGATATTTTTAAAAAACTAAATATTTACAAAGTGCATCATCATCATCATCATGTGCATTTTATTTTTATGAAAAAATTTTCATATCGATATGATATTAAGCTGCAGGGTAAATCAATGAGCATCGATAAAATAAAATAATAAATCGATGGGGTTAAAAAACTCATTGACCATTGTCATAAAGCAAAAACAAATATTCAACGTATATATTTTCACTAAAAGCTGTTTAATTTATTATTATTCAATTGTCGTATATATTTTAGTATTTATTTATTTATTTATTTATTTCGTGAGAGACAATACTATCGGTTTGCTGTTTTACGGGTGATATGCATTTGAGTCTATTGCTTATCGGTATTTCATGCTGATAATAGATACATACACACTTGTAAATTTTTTTTTTTTTTTTTACATAATATTTTATATTTTTATAATGGGGTGTATATATAACAAGTGTCTTTCAGTAAATAACATTGAAATGACAAATAAATTTTAAGCATATTAATGACTGTTTTTTTTTTCTTCATCTTTTTCTTGTTGAACGGAAGTGAACAGAGAGACACGAGTTGATGATAACAAATATATTGATGAAATATATATGTTTAATCTAATAATTTTTTTAAAAGATTATTTATTTAATTTTTTGATGAAAAAAAATTAAATAAAAAAATTTATATATAGATGGTGAGAATTAAAATTTATTTTCGTTTTTTTTTTTTTTTTTTTTTTTTTTATTTAAAAAAAAAAAAAAGCTAAAAAACTGTAAAAGCCACCACACAGTCAACTTTTTAGGCCTAATTAGTTGTCGCCTGGCGTCTTTCTCTCTTACGTTTTAAAAATAATAAAAAATAAAAAAAAAATAGTATATATATCAAGGCGCCGCCTGGATTATTTCTACATATAATGTCAAATCCTTCCGCCCTCAAATTATATTTTATTACAAAGAAGCGCATATTAATTCTCAAACTAATTTTTCACTAAATACACTGATGGAAAGAATTATATACATTTTTATAATTGATTATTTAATTGCAAAGAAAAAATAAAAAAAAATATTGCAAGAACGACAAATTATTAATGCATACACATTCATAAAAATAAGTAGCGAAATAAGTTTAGTTGAAATGTGTGATTTTTACGTTGTAATTGCATGATGATATTCTTCATATCAAGTTGTATAAGCTAAATTGTACTTGAATTTAAAATAATCGTCTACATAACTCGTGGGATATATATACAAGAGATGTATTTATATATGTGTGCAGTAGATACCTGATGATGCACTGGAAATAAACCGGATAATATCCAGATTGTATCTGGGACGAGTAACGTGGGCGCGCACCACCAAGAGTGCATTGGAATATATATGTCTATAGCATTTTTTCAAGCATTTTAATATACAAGTATTTATTTAAACATACTTTTGCAACTTGCAATACTTGCATCTCATAATTCAACAGCACTATTTTTTTTTTATCCCGTTGAAAAATAATAATTTTAGCCAGCTTCAAAAAAATCAAAAAACTGTTATTATTGTTGTTAAATAAATAAATAATTTTCAACTGGCAATGTATTATTTATTGAGACAAGTATAGAGAGAAAAAATTTGTCAAAATAAAAGGATTAAATAAAGGATAAAAAATGTTGTCATAAAATATAAAAATAAAATAACATTTTGACCAAATTGGTGATGATGATGGTGATGATTTGAGAGAAATTAATGGAGGGTCGCGTGTCCGACGGGAAATAGCGGAATGGTGACGTATATTCATTATATATTTACATGTAAGAGAAGACCTCTGTCCGCCGGCGGCATGATCTTTCGATCTTTCGATCTTTTGATGATCTTTCTTCAATGAAAATAATAAAATAATATCTTAAAAATCAACTATACACGCAGTCAACTTCCTTCCCTTTTAGATTAATATCAATTTTGGTTTTATTTTTATTTAATTTTGGAAAAGAAAAAAAAAAAGACTAAAAATTTATATAAAAAAGAAAAAAAAAAAATGAAATATATATACACCTACACGATTGATCTTCAGAATATGGCCATCGAGATTGAGTTGCTCAATTTTATCGAATATAACGATCAGCCTTTAGTCATCGCTGTACTTTTTTTTGTTTTTTAAATAAATAAAATTTAGAAAAAAAGATTTGATTCTTTTTTTTTTTTTTTTAAATAGAATAACAGACGATAATTAATCCTAAGTATGAAAAAAAAAATTTGATGGTCACGCAAATAAGATTTATTAATAATAATTCATTGAAAAAGATGACACAAGATTTAAAAATGTAAAAAAAAAAATATAATTTTATATTTAAATCGGCAAATAAATTGGTTTTTTTCCTGCCTCGAGTAAATAAGGTAAATTATATTAATAAAATATGTTTTTATTTGTTTATTCGCGAATAAAGAATTAAAAGAAATGTCAATTGAATTTTTAAGTTGTATTAAAAATATATTGTATGATGTTGTTGTATTGCCATTTAAAAACTTGATCTCGTCTTTTATGATAATTGTCAAAGTTAAACTGTGTGTATATCCAGAGTAAGTACATCTATGCAAAAGATCTTTTCCACTTAACAGTAATTTACCACAATTTTATTATTCCATTTGACTATTATTTTTTTTTGTTTCTCTTAAATAAATTGAGTAGTTTCTAGCTATAATTTTTTATACAAAATAAATACAACACGAGTGTTTATAACGCACACAAAAAGCCATTTGCAACATCGTTTAGTTAAATGTCCAATGAATAAAACAAGTATCATCATAATCATCATCATCATCATCAAGAAAATAACATATAAATGTATTTTTTTTCTTGAGAAATTAAAAGAAAGCATCAGCTTATATTTATATGAAAATATGTTTATTAGATATATGAAAAATAAAAGAGATATTTTTTATTATTAATTTGATTAAAATTATATGCAAATTTTGTTTATAATTTTACTCAAATTTCATCATATATTGATGGCTAAATAATTAAAATATATAATTAAATTTGATGGTTAAATTTCCAAGAAAAATATTTCATAGAAAGTTTTTTTTTTTTTTTATTAAAAAATATATAAATATATATATTTCAAGTCACGACCTTTCTCACATTTGTATATACTCGGATAATAAATTATATCAACACCTCCGGGGGCCACCAAGATGCGCCCACTCATTTATTACCTTTTCATTCACTCATTCATTCATGATTAAAGCCATCAATCTCACCCAAATCGATTGAAAAAAAATGATAAAAAAATTGCAAAATATCTATACAAATATACATGTATGACAAAGAAAAAAAAAAAAAAAATAGTAATAAATGCATTAAAAATTAACATGCATATACATTTTATTATCACAAAATAAACATTTGTATATAATAAAATGTTTAATGAATAATTTAGCTTAACATTAATAATAATATCATTGATAATTGCTAAAGATGAGATATATATATTTTATTGATAATAAATATGCTTGTTAAATTATACAACTAATGCGAAAAATCAGTAGCTAAAGCCTTGATTAATATTTTTTAAATAAAACGTTTATATTATAAGTGAATAGATATAAAAAGAAAAGCCACTACTATGTACATAAAATAATTATTAAACATTCAATTAAAAGTCTAGTTAATTATTATTGTCAGCAGCTAGCTAGCATTAAAATATATAAAAAATAGATAAAATCGTAACTGGGATGCTTGGATTATTTTCATCAGGATACAACTAATAAAATAATATTGAGGCAAATGATATGAAATATAAAATATAAAATTATAATCTATAAGTTGTGGTGACTTACAGGCGTGGAATATATACAAGACGAATATTTCACTTGATATTTTTGTATTTTGTAATTATACGGATATAATTTTTAATTTTTTATTAATAATAATTTTAAATACTTGTATATGTAAAAGATCGACAACAAGTATATATATACACTTGTAAATAGATGAACGTCGTTGATATATATTTTTTTTTTCTATAAAAATATCAGGCAAAGACCCGTTATATCAGAAGGACTGGGTAATTAATTTTGTACAGTAAAGTGAGCAGACACTAGGCCAATGCAAACACCTTTACAAACTAATATTTTCAATAATAATCCACATGGATTATTTGCATCATTTAAATAATTATTATTATTTATAATATTATGCATGTGAATATGGTGCTGAGAATTATGATCATAGAAATTGAATAAAAAAGAAAAAAAAATGATAGAAATTTAATTGGATTTAAAAATCATTGAATAGTAGATGAAATTTATCAATTTTTTTTAATAATTATTATTTATAATATAAATTATTTGATATAATTTATTAGACTTATTTGTAATAGATATTACTTTGATACATTAAATCATTTATTTTTTATTTTTCCTACATCAACTTTATAAATAAAAATAAATAAAAATTTGTAAATATAATTTTATTTTTATGCATTAAAAATATTTATACAGTATAGTACAAATATCTTTAATGTTTTTTAAATTTTATTTACATTTATTATTTACATGGCGGTAGGATTAATTGAAGTCCAGTTGAATTATTACGATGCACTAATTGCACACACACACAAACACACACTTTAAAAACAATTAAGCATTAAATTTTATTATTACTATTTTGAGTTTTTTTAATTTTTATAATATCAAGATGATGATGATGATAATTTAACTCAACTCAATATTCAATTATGGAATTAATGATGCGATGATAATCAAGATAATAGTTATTAACGTGATATGCAAAATAAATATAAATAAATATTTATTAATTTTGATTTTTTGGTTTGAGTGAATGAAAGATATTTTTCAGTTCAAATATGAGGTCATGCATGAGATGAAAGTGTCAGAATATGTGTATATGAACTTATTGAACATCCAGAATGCTTTACAAGGTAGACAGGAGTTTACTATATATTTAAAAGATAAATGTATAGTAGTTGCACAGCAAGACCCCTGCTAGCTATCAGCTCATTGACTTTAACGAGGATTTAATTAAAAAATTTATAAATTTTATTTTATATAAAACTCTAATAATTATTTGTTGTAAAAAATTAATAAAATGATAATATTATTTACACGCATGAACAAATATAATAAAAAAATAATGCGAATTGACAAAAAAAAAATAAAATAAAATAAAATAATCAATAAAAGTCATATTATTAATTTTCAATAATTTATTAATTTGTTTAAGTCAATTAAAGTGTTTAGCAAGGTGTTAAAATCAACATATTATAATTGACTATTAACATTATATTGACTCTTTTCATAATTGAGACAAATATAAATTAATAATAAATATAAAAATCATTTTTTTATTTTTATTTCAAATACATTTGATATATATATAAATGTAAATGAAAAATATATAAATTAGTAAAAAAAAAAAAAAATCCTTGAATAATTTGAAACGACAGCTGTTAAGCGGATTAACGGTAGAGTTCATATCCATGAAGTTTACTCCCGGCAAAGGACAAGTATGAATTTTTTTATTTAAAAAAAAAAAAAAAACATAAATAAATTGAAATAAAAGAGTATATGCGAGTTGGACAGAACGTGTCTGATATGTTATTCAGCTTTGTGTATGTGTAAATATATTTCAAATGTGTAAATTCAAAAAAGAAAATACACGTATTTGTATTGGTCTGTTTTGGTACGCACTCGAGCGAATCCATCTGTTTTTGCGTGTATGTATCAAGTATATATACATTAAGTACATCAAGTACCATATAGACAATATATTTGTGAACGAAAAATAAAAAAAAAAAAGATAACAACATCTCTTATCACCATCAAGTTCAAGAAAATCTCACATGGCAAATCACCGTATATATTTATTTTATAAATCAAAAAAAAATTCATACAGAAATATATTAATGGATATTTTTTTGAAAAATTATATATATTATACAACGACGATTGAAAATTATCGTTAATTGAACGATGAAAAATAATAACGAGATTGAAAAATCAAAGAAAAAAAAGAAGAAGAAATTTCGCGTGCGAATAAAGCGAATGCATAGCCGTTACTCAAGATTTATATATATAATTATGGGTATTTTCATTGCGACGATTTCAGGATCGTGTTAGTATATACATTGAAATAATACGACCGGTTTTGAGGATCGTGATATGAACAAAACATATATTTGCCCCCCGGATGGTTATAAAAACAAAAAATATTAATATGTATAGAGAAGAAGCTTTTGATTTTTCAAATAATAATAAAAAATGATGAAATGATAATAAAATAGCATCAAGAAGAGTATTATTTTTGATGTTGAGGATTAAACTGTCACCAATGTGGTACGATAATTTTAACGATTCTTAAGAAGCCAGTCTTTTTAATTTATGCGCGGAAAATCGTAATGAAAATATACATTGTAATGCATACATTTGATATTATTAGTTGAATTATTTTATATGAAATATATTAGGTGGATGACTTGATACTTGATGGAGATGTACTTGACAAAATTAATAATCTATCAATGTATAAATATCAGACTCAATTATCTTTGACTTACTTATCATCATCATCATCATCATCGGATTAACTCATCAGTTATTGAGCTTTATTATTATATGTACATATACAATTTGAACAATTCCATTAACAAGTGTCAAGTCGTACATAATATATTTATATTATTTTGAGTAAAATAAACATACAACTGTGACTAAAGTTAATTGGAAATAGCAATAGACTGGATACATATATAAAGAAATAAACCCGCAGGGTGAAAAATAAATAAATTTAAAATACATATATACTTTTATTTATTTATTTATTTATTTATTTATTTGTATATATAGCCGTTATCCTGAGGATTTATAGCAAGCTCCTGTTATCCAAGTCCCGTGACCGGTTGTCGTCCAGGAAAAGTTGATTTTCTTCTGGTATATATCGTCTCACAAATATATAAATTAATAAATAAATAAAAATATTAAACCCTTCATCATATCATGTGAGAAAAATCTACAAAGAAAATTTAAACTAATCCAAGATTCTATACTAGTCTGAATACTGGATATATATGTACAGATAAAATTAAAAAAATATATATTTACTCTATTTTAACTTCCTATACTTGCGTGGTTATTTATTTTTAATAATATTTTTTATAAAATCTATTTAATGTTATTATTATTATAGAGTTAAAAACCGGCATAACCTGCATATAATGATCGTTTTCTATATGTTAAACGATGAGACACACATGCGCTCATATTATTAATAAGATTTTGTTTTTTTTTTTGATAGTTGTTATAACCTTATGCCGCATGATAGTCGACAGTGAATTATTTCGGATTAATCAGATCATAACGAGTGCATATAACTACAACAATATTATATGCAGATGATATTTTAAAACCGGTATGTTCATACACGCGCGTCTATGTCAAAGCCCACCACGAATGCGCGTGTCGATATGGTTATACTATTTTTTTAAATAAAATACTTTATTAGAGCTGGGTCACTGCACTCATATCAACCGGTACTTAACATATTCAAATTTAAATCAATCAAATAAAAAAAATTATATAAATTTACTTGAATATCACTTGATCAATAGAGCCAAAAAAAAAAAAAAATCATTTCCAAAGCTATTTTATGCTAATATTCATGTACTTGTTTATTTTTATTTTTTCTAAAATTAGCAGTGATTAATAACTAATTTAATTTTCAATATATTATTTTGAATAATAATTAAATGAAATATTTTAATAATGCAAATTTTGCGGTATTAAGTGAATTTTTATTAGTGATATTTATCGTTTTTTTTTAACGACAAAAATTTAATTGAAAGTAGAAAAAAAAAACAAAAAAAACTTTATGTATAAAAAGTTATATTATTTATTTATTTGGATGTATATAAGAATGGATATTGCCCACGATATTATAAAAGGGAAGAATTTTAAATTCGATCGACAAAGAATCAACTCTCTTTGGCTAAATATAAAAAAATTTTTAAAAAAAGTGTGTAAAGGTACGTGGTGTGAGAGTGTGACATGTACGACGAGCGATTCGTGCTTGTATATAAATATATATATAAAACGATCGCTAAAATGGTTCTCAACCGATTTTTATCAATTAAAAAATCAAATTTTCAATTAAAAAATTAAAGAAAAAATTAAGACAAAGTTTAAATAATTTTTGGGCTAAAAAAAAAAATAAAAATTCAAATTATCTTTGTCAAGTGATCATATATGGACTGCAATAAAGGGCAGATAATTATTTCATTTTTTTTTTTTGCAATTTTTTATCGATTAATTTTATTGATTAAATTGAGAGCTGCTGATGGCGGCGATCACAAGATCCTGAGGAAAGTGGATAGGGTTAACGTATTCAAGACGCGACAACTTTAATATTATAATTACGCGTCTATTCGCGTTTAACTGTTTTTTTTTTTTTTTATTTTCTTCTCTTTTTAATTTGCAAATTATAGCTATTTATCTTATTTTTTTCTTCGTGTATATATCCAGCTTTATATACAGAAACATTTGATCATCATTTTAGTATAAATAAGAATTAAAAAAACCTTTTAAATATATTTTTCATTGATATATTATAATCGTGTAAACAAAATAGTATTTTTTAATTTTGAATAGTAGAAATTCTGAGAATCTGAAATACTGTCATACAAATTTTCTTTTCCCCGAATGTTTAACAGGATTATGTTTTTATTTACACTAACTGACCTACTTCATATCTTGGAAAAAAAATACTCGAAAATTCTTGGAAATACAAGGTCATTGGTTTTTATTCTTTTTAAAGTTTTACTGGGCATTTAAATTTTTTTTACTCATTCTGTTCCGTTTTTTTTAAAATCATTAATTATTTCCGGAGTAATTTTTTATTTTTGAAAATCATCATCAGTCAAATTGCAATGATTGGAGTAATTTTTTATTCAATTTTGGAGTATACGCCATGTTATTTTATTTCTGTGGGCGGATTCACATATACGAGGGGTTAAATTTAATAACAGGTTTCATCAACACAATAGAAACACCAATGTGAATCATCAAAAATAAAATATGGTGAGAGAGAAAGAGACATTTAATGGCGACTAAAATGATGCTAATATACTAAACAAATAGAAAATAGCAGCAACAATAAATTTGTCTACTGGAAAATAAAATAATGCGAATAATTTTTCTTACTTTTTTTTGAAGATCATCCAGAACAACAGCACAAGGTTCCATCCTGTTGTGATGCTCCATGATGAGAATGATCCATTCAATTCCATTTGATTTTCTTTCTCTGCATGTGTCTTTCTGTAAAACAACAAAGAAAAACAAAATTTAATAAAGAAATAATACGGCTTGACCGTCGGGATTTTTGAACAGGACATTATTGAAAAATCATGTAGTTTTTTAAACCGGAAATCCAGACGACTTTATCCCTCTAAAAATTTCATATATATTTACGATGGCGCCACACGCAATCTAATTCTCTTTCTATTTGAAAAGAAAAAAAAAAATATTTGCAAGTTAAAAATTAAACAATTATCATTTATTTTTAGCATATCGAAATCACGCATGCAAAACGACAATAATTTTTCTGTTAATTACAATCAAGATTCAGTGAAAAAGCAATAACAATCATTCGCTCAAATGTAGCATTACATACAGACATTAAAAGAGTTTTTTTTATTTTTATCATTATCTAAATTTAATACGACGAGTTTGAGGAAAAAAATTTATTTATTTATATTATTATCATGCATGGTATAGTAGCTCAACGAAAAAAAAACAATAATAACGATATTAATTTGATGAGAAATAAAAAAAAAAAGGACAATTACAGTAATATTACATTCCAATTGCACGAATATATATATTTTTATTACACTCTGGATAGACTGCAAGTAATAATAATAATAGTTATATAAATTTGACTTGATTATCGAGATATCCTTCTTGGTTTATTATTATTATTTTGTTTTATTTGATTTTTTTTGTATGCATATCTACTCGTGCAAAGCATCGTTTTATTTTATTATTAAATTTATTTTAACGCAAATGTTCATGAGTTCTATTGAAATCCATTTAAAGTAAGCACACTGCACATATAATATCGAGATTATAGACAAACTGGATGTCAATAAATCCCAATTCCCAACAGATAATTTCAAGTTTAAATGAAAAATAAACGCATAGGTAATTTTCTAAAATCATCAATACGTTGAAATGACAAATTTTTATATCATTTATTTCATAAAGTTCAAAGGAAAAAAAAAACAATAATAAATAAGTCATTTTTTTTTTAATTTTACATTTAAAAAATTATGCTAAACTGATTATATATTTATAATTTTAAAAAATGGTGGTGAAAAAAGAAAAATCTACTGGATACAAATTAGGTGGCAAAAATATTTAGTTTAATTTTATGTTATTTTTCGAATTTGTAACTAGATTGAATTCTCGTACATGCAGTATATATTTATATTCAAAGTCTGGCATGTCGTGTTTTTCGAATGTCAACAACGTCAATAAATTATAATAATGTCATTGAGTATAGATAATAAATCGTGGTTATATTGCCCCGCACTTAATGCACACACGACTTTACCATGTAAGCCAGTTGAAGTTGATTCAGCGATATTTTAAAAATAAAAATTAAAAATATATTTAATAAAGAAAAATAAATAAATGAACGTACTAGTTTAAGGAACAAAAAAAAATATAAATTATATTTTTTCACATCAACGCGAGAGTGCGAAATAGAAATATATATGGGATGGTGTCATAAATTTTAAAAGTTGTAATAAATTAAAAAATTACATTGAAGCACGCAAGAGTATATAACCTAAATACGTATATATATATATGATATATAACATAAGTTGTTTTTTCTTTAATTTTTTTTTTTTCAACTCTGTGAATTAATTTACACGAAGGGCAACTATTTTCCTACGTGAAAACGATAAGGCCCGCCTCGCCACATTTTCTATATGTATTTTAACATATTTCTTATCAACTTTTCTTCAACTTATTTTTTTTTTTTTTTTTTTTTTTTTTTTTTTTTTTTTTTTTTTTTTTTTTTTTTTTTTTTTTTTTTTTTTTTTTTTTTTTTTTTTTTTTTTTTTT